>JABXWE010102822.1:0-16733 GCA_014611495.1 Limonius californicus | reverse complement strand
TCCCTAACTTTTACAAAATCGAATAGAAGTGGTCAAATCGGATTGGAATTTCAGTAAATCGGAATGACAAACGTCGATCGCGTTGCTATTTGGTATTCCCTAACACCGATAGAGGTTGTAAAGTAGAAGTGACCACGATTTCTATCGGTGCTGTTTACCTAAATATGGCAACACTGTTATGGTAAGGGATACTCAACCTTAACGACCATTTTGAAAACTGGCGACGTTTTGTCTCAAGTCAACTTCAGCAGCTGCACCAAAGCGAACTTTTACAGCAGCTAGAGAGCTAGGTTATAAAAAAAAAATTAATATAAAAGTAACACTATCTATTTCGTTTGTTTAATCAGAAAATTAAAAAATAATTGCATTCTCAATTAGTAAAAATACATAATTTTTTTAGATAAATCATCCACTCTTCAAAAAGCTGCAAAAGCATTTACTGGACAAAAGACTACATTAGAAATTCTTAGTCAAATGCACACAAGTGATGTGAATGTAAATAAAAAACGCGAATTGGAGCTGAAGGAGATTGAATTAAAAATTCGATGGCTAGAAGCCAGAAATAAAGAAAAAGAGTAGACATTGAAGGCAATTGAGTTACAATTGAAGGAAAGAGAATTAATCATTTTAAAGTTAAAATAATAAACATTGTAAATATGTAGTATTTTTCATTTATTATTATTATTAAGTTTAATAAATATTTTTATACCAACAAGACTATTTCATTATATAAAATTATTCTGTATTAACTGCATTCTCGCACGTCTGCCTGCTGTTAAAATGTTGCGATCCTGTTCATCTGAAATGAAAATAATTTCATAGAATATTAATTCTAAAATCAGTTAAAAAATCATACCTTGAATGTAGTTTCCTATTGCATTATCATTTTCCAAATCTATTCCTTGCCCTTTATCAACTTCAACATTATTTTCAAGTAAAATATTATGCCCTACACTTGTTGATAACTACCATGTGCAAAGAAGTGTAGAGCACATAGGACCTAAAAATTAACTTGCGTTATGACATTCTGTGTGTAGCAGAACAAAAATCACTGATTAACCTTAATATGATTTGGAACAGACGTGTTTCTCAGAGGTTCTACTAGAAAAACACTGACTTCATCAATTATGTGCCTCGTGAAGTGCTTTGAAATCGATTCATTTTTTTAAAACTCGCATTGGGAACTTCAAAATGATTATTTCTATCTCGCAACATCCTTCTTTCCAACTGAAATAATTGCCTGCAAAGTTAAATAAATATTATACTATACTGGAACATCAAAAAACAAAAATTTGAGATAGTTTGAATAGGTTAAGTAAACTGGTTATACTTACATTTCAGTTTCCTGCTGCAGTTCATCAGCAAGAATTAATCCCAAATTTAAATTAATGCCATTACTGCCGCCTCAACTATATTATATTAATGAACTAATATTGAAAAGTACAAAATACGCGATTTTAATTCACAGTATTCTAACATGTTCAAAAAGTAAACAAGCCACCGCCGTAAAGGGGCGGAAACAAACACTACACTGCACAGGCGCAAGGGCATTCCGATTTGACAATTCCGATTTCTACTGCTTCCAGCTTGTCGAGTTGAATTTCTATCGCGTGGGTTTCTAGCATTTCTACAATCGGAATGAGAAGTAGTTACGGAATACCAGTTAGACACCACTTCTATTCGATCGCATGATTTCTATTCTATTTGCTTCATCTCTATTCGATTTGGAGTTAGGGAATAGGCCTGAATGAAATATCGTTATCGTTAAAAGAATTGTGAAATTTCTATGTCAAAACTTGCGAAATAATGTTTTAATACCCTTAATTCATATGCATCTATACAGTATGTCCCCGGATTGAGTTTACAAGAGGGAAAAAATCTTTATTATTAATTTAAAACGATGAAAAGTCATTCTTTATAAAAATTCTGCTTGTCTTGAAAATAAGATTACCATATAAAAATCTTAGATTAGACATACAGGGTGTTAATAAATTAAGAAAACACGAAAATATTTCAATTATTTTTTATTTTACATAAAATTTTTATAAAACAAATCTGTTTATAATCTAGAATAAAGTTTGAAACCAAATCTCCAAATCAAAATTCCAATTTTTACATTTAGAATTAACAGTGGTTTTGTTTTTTTGCTTACCTTTAAAGAAACAAATCGTCAGTGGAGACTACAATTATACCTCGGGGGTGGGTTATTAATAAAAAAGAAACAATTATAAGAATTTTTTTATTAAATTATTCAAACAAACATCAAATATTAAATTATTTTATTAATGCTCCACCTACATACAAATATTGCAATGATAATAAGTTTTGCGATATTACTTTAACAATATGAAAGATAATGAGACATGTTTTATAATAATTATTATACAGGGCTTATACTATAATTTTTACATATTGCTCAAGTGTTTCACTTTTCTGTTAGCTGTTTTATATTGCTTGGTAGCTCTTAAATCTTGTGATAACCATTTAAGAGTTTTGTATAGCTTACATCTAATAAGATGTTCAACAACAAATAGATTAGGTATGTTGGTAACACGGATCGTCTTTATTTAACCAGTCAGGGGAAACTATTCCTAATTTGTCCTTGTTTATCTCTAATAATTTTTTTTTTTACATCTGGCGATGACATATTACTTTCAAAATATGTTTCAAATACTTGAAGTAAAGTTGTAATTACATTTACTACGACATCCGATGGCACGCACTTACAAATATGAAACACTTTCACCAGCACTATAATCCCTTTCAATTAGCAAGAGTTCACTTTTGTTTTTTAAATAGTCATCCTTGCACATCTTAACACTACATAGTTCACAATTAAAGCGTTTTAAAGTTTTATATACTACATAACCGGCAACATACACAACTACACAAGTCTCTAATGTGACTTCAGGATCAGGCATTTCTCCAACGATTTCTCTTCAGAAGCAGCATATGTTTCAGCAAACTTATCAGGTTCATCATCATCGATAAAGTCAACGTGGAAATCAGATGCAACTTCATTGTCGGTATCAACGGCGTCGTTCTTCGGTTGGTGATTCTGAATACGATCCTCATCATTAAAATCGACAACAACATCTTCGTCAATTTCGCAGTTAGAATTTTCTGGAGGTTGTTGCAGTTTAATTAGCATATTAAATTGCAATGCTTGACGAAAATTTTTAGGTGTGAGATTTATCGAATGTCCTCCTTTAAGCCTTAAGGCAGCATACAAATTTTCTAAGGGATCTTGATTTAACCGACTGGTTAATAAAAACTGACAACCCTCTAGTTTCAAATCACCCCATAGTTGAAGAACGGCGTTTAAAGTTAAAATTAATCCCTTAAAACAGTAAATCCCTTCTTTTACTTTATTATTTGCTGTATGTGCTTGCCACGTCCTAACCCACAGTACAGTATCTAATAAAAAGTTTTCGACTTTTGTACTCTTGGCAGAAATCGCACAGCCATAAGGGTTCCGATCAATTAAAACACGACTATTCAGAGAATCAAATAAGTTATTCATTCGTTGTAAAAAGTCTGCTGTGGTAAGAGCACTACTGCTTTGTAACTGTCCGGTTCTGACAACTGTTCTTATGGTAGCACTCATAGTATTCGAAAATATTTGAGTTGCATACTTAACCTTCATTTTCTGGAAACTGTTTGGGTTAATATGAGCCTCTGTAATTTTAACTGCTGCCCTAACAGAAGTTGATATTCTATCTATTTTGTACGTTTCTTTTATATCACTCCATGAAATTTTTTCCACTTTTATATAAAAGTTTTTTGAAATAAGATTGTTCCTGACGCTTTTTATCAAATGTGGAACATCATACATGGCAAAAACTTTGACGTCGTTCACAAAAAAAATGGTTTTTCTTCGGATACCCCAAACTTCGAAAATGCCGTTCTATTTGTTGCCGCTTGGTCGCATGTAACAACACGTACTTTGAGTCCTATATGTTGAAGAACTTCAATATTCTTGAAAATAAGTGCTCCTAATTCTTCGTGTTTTATTGCGCCTGCTGATAAATAGTAACTGCTAGGAAGTTTCCATTTCTGTAGCAGTCCCCGCGCCATAAAAACTAACCCATGGGTTGCTATTCTGTCAGAACGTCCGAGATGACCAAGATCTTCAAACCCTTCAACAATATCCTGTCGAGCGTTATATTCTAGTCCTTTTTTAATACTTATTTCGTCCAGCAAAAGGACGCATTGTTTTTCATTGTCGGACATATTTTTTACTTTCAGGGCCAATTTTTCAAACAGCTCAGTGTTGGTGCCAGTGGATAATTGTGTTAATCGCAACCAGGATTGTATAGTTGATCTTGAAGGTAAAATGAATTCTAATTTCTCTCTCATAAAGGTATACAACGCTGGAGATGTATAATATAAATTTAACGCTATTTCTTTCTCTTCTCTAGACCACGGCTGGGAAGCTTTATGAAAAAGCTGCATATTTACAAATACGCTAAGGTTGTCCAAAGTTGTCTTCCGTGATTTAATTTTCTTCTTCAAGCGGAAAATTGTTGCATTTTTTGCCGCAACTTTTCTTTGTAAATTTCGAATTATCAGCCGAAGTGCTATAGTACTTTGGGGGCTTTTCCGTTTCTTGGGAGTGGGTATATCCAGCATGGCCTGCACAGAAAACAATTATTGAAAAACCTGATGATTATTTAGGGTGGAATACGCAAAAATAAGTTTTTTTATAATTTTTAAAAATTTGCGAGCCTGTTGTCTGAATAATAATATGGTAGAGATTCGGTAGACTGTAGAAGGATCAATGTACTTTAGCGTAGAATAAAATTCGAAATTTTATAAATAAAACAGTGCGAAATATTATGGAGATATTAGCAGTGCAGAAGTATATACAGCTTGATTGATTTTAATTGTCCGAGCAGATATTTTTTTTAATAGGTAATTATTTGTAGGCAAAGAACCGAGTTTTAGGGGAATCAGAGATTTGCTGGGGAACTACCAGTTTATATTTAATTTTAATTATTCATTGAAACGGAATTATTTTGCCGCCCCTGAATGCTGCCACCTGGGTGCGATGCATCTCTTACACTCCGGGGTTGGCGCACCCCTGAATGGGATTATTTAAAAAACATTGTTAAGAAACGCCAGCGAATATAGATGACGCAAATAAATTTACAAATGGCCGGCGTTAACAGGATAAAGTTCATTAAGCAATTAATGGATGTGTTTAAATGAGACGAATATTGTTATTTTGTTACTATAAATGTCACTAAGTTTGAGTGAAGCTCTTTATATGAATTATTCAGGTGCTAAAGGCCGATCAAGTGATCTTAAGTGGCAGTAAAGAACATGCCATAGTTGTGTTTGCAGTCGTTCAAAAGTAATGATAAAGCTCACTAAGTAAACCATAGGATTAGAAAATAAAATACAATGCGAAAGACATACTTAGGAAATACAACATTATCGTTATAAAATGTTTCGTTATGATAATTTTATCAGTTCTCAGCTCCCAATAGTTTTATTATTTTTTGGGAAATGGGGGATTGAAATTCTAGTACTATAATTGCTATTACACTATAGTTTTAGCTTCTGGTTCTTTCGTTAATATGAAACTCACCCGATCCCGCCACTTTTTCTTAGTCAAATTTTTCGTATTTGCTTTATTTAAGCTTCAGTGTTTCTTTAATTACTTTTGTTATATCTGTATTTTTTGGTAAAGTAGCTGCATACTTTCTTGAATCGTTTTTAAATTAATTATAATAGATATAATAGATTATTTTTGATTACGTAGGTGTTATCTCGCATTTCTGTTATAAACTTTAACACTACTAAAATTCTATACTTACAGTGAATGTTCTACTAAGAAATCTTCGAAATTCTCAATATAATACAGCATACTTGACGTGAATGCCACCCAGCAAGTACAACACTTTACCTGGATGTAGGGCTATAGCTTGTATTTTCAATACTTCTCATAATATTGGTTTAAAACATAGTAACAAGCAGCATTTTCGACTTTACACTATTAGATCACCAAATCAATATTACCCGTGCACTTTGAGTATGCTACAGTAGATCCCAATCGTATTTCGTACAACCAGAAGTGGCAACTGGTTCTGATTCAAGATTCTGAATAAGTATACTTTTTATTTTTTTTATTTTATATTCTTGAGATACACAGAAACAGCTTTAAAATAAACTTATATATTTTCAGTTCAGAAATAAAATGTTGGTCATTCAAGTAAAATTTTCGAAAATTAATATCATTTTTAAAGACAAACTTCGGCATCAAGAAAAAACTAGCTTTATAGGTCTTGTAGCCCATTACCACGTATCAAAATTTTATCAAAACCCAAGAACTGATTTCGAAAAAACATATACTTTTTAAATTTCATGTTTGGATGTGCAGCATTTCTGAAGTTGTATCATTCTTAAATATTTTATGCAAACTATTTCAAACTAAGTCAATTGTATTGACATTTTTAGTAAACAGGCCTTAGTTTTTGCCTTGAAATTAGAAAGTTTGATAAAATATCATTCCATGCCGATTAACGCGTAATGCTTCTAAAATATGTGTCTACTGTTGCAAGTTTTGGAATTTTTAAAAGCGCCATATAATTTTTAACAAACTTTTATATTATTAAAATATCGTTGGCTCACGTATGTGATCGTGTACACCTGCACATACTCGCAAGTTTTTGGATTCGTATCCGACAAAAACGGATATTTCCATTTAAATCTTAAAGTCGAAGTTTTCACCTGTTTACCCGTCTGTCATAACAATTGAATGGAAAACTAAAAATATGAAGATCTTATATCTTTATCATGTAAACACTTGTAAACATGATAAGCAATCATTGACATTCACTAATATATGCCTGTTCACCTAGTTTGAAAGATTAACATGAAAAGTGAGTAGGCATAGTATTTCTTAAACCTTCGATATGTATAATATTTGCTTAAAATTGCTAATCATGATTATAGGCTAAAATTTTGTGATATCATTAGCACCTCCCACCAGTTCCATACAGCAAGTTATAAAATAATTCTAAAATATTATCCGTGTATTAGTGACACCAGTTCAGTTATACACACTTACCGAAAATGTGCAAAGTACTCATTTTAACTATTATCATTTTTGTTATATTTTCATACAGTAATGGTGCAAGAATATTGGGAATTGTGCCAACTCCCTCCTTCAGTCATCAAATAGCATTTCACCCTCTGTGGAGAGAACTTTCATTACGAGGACATCAGCTAACGGTATTAACAACAGACCCAATAAAGGATCCATTACTTACAAATTTGACTGAGATCGATTTGCACTTTGTTTATGAAACATGGAACAATGAATTTGAAGATTTTATGTCTAAGGGCTCCATAAATCCTTTAACAATGCTGGGTGTTTTTTTCAGTACACTTAATCTTATAATTGATCAACAATTACAACATCCAGCTGTACAAAAATTAATCAAAGATACAGACGAACATTTTGATCTGTTAATGATTGAATTTTTGTCTGTTTCAATGTTCGCATTCTCTGAAAGATTTAAGTGTCCGTCAATAGCGATGACATCTTTTGATGCGCCTTATATGGTTTATGAAGCTATTGGAAATCCAGTACATCCTATTGTAAATCCGGATTCTGGTCTTCCATTTTCAGGCAAATTAAATTTCTTTCAACGTGTTATAAGTGTTTTGTTCAATATATTTGCAAAACTTCACTATCTCAGTGTTCTACCTTCGGAACAACGACCAGTTGAAAAACATTTTGGCAAGGGATATCCTAGTTTAGAGGAAATTACGAATAATATAAGCTTGTTATTTATAAATGTTGACCCAGTTTTCCACCAAATAAGACCTTTAGTTCCTAATGTCATACAAATTGGTGGTGCCGCCCATTTGCAATCGGCCCAGCCCTTACCAAAGGTATTTTTTAAATAATAAGAATACAATAATAATAGACAAGTATCCCTAATGATTTTCTAATATTTGCGTATGTTAAATTTTAGGATTTAAAAAAACATCTTGATGCTGCATCACAAGGCTTTATATATTTTAGCTTGGGTTCAAATGTTAAAAGTAAAGATTTGCATGAAAACCTACGTAATACGATATTACAAACTTTTGCTGAACTTCCATATCAGATTCTATGGAAATTTGAGTTGGATGATTTACCAGGAAAACCTGCAAATATTCTAATATCTAAGTGGTTCCCTCAGCAAGACATATTCAGTAAGTTAATGCGTGCAGTTGTAATACATGAATTCAGTATGGGCTTCGGACTAATTTGGATACTAATATGTAATATATTATGCTGAGTGCGTGGTTGACTGATAGAAGCACTGGGTTTCTTAATGATCCAGATGTAGGTTTCAATAGCAAACGGGAGTTTTAGGATCTATGGGTAAAGACGTTGAGGAGCAAATATGGAATGAGTAAAATATATGTTGTATCGTAGAAGCAAAAGAAATTTTGTCTTGACATTGAATTTACACTAATTATAATTAATTAAATATAATAGAAAAGTCTCTATGGTTCATACTGAATTAGTGATCCAATTCCTCCATTTACAACTGGAGAAAACCCTCCCTAAATAAATTCAAGTGGTCTGCCTTGTTGCAGCATTATATCATATTCATCATTATCATGATCCTCGTTTGTACCGCTTGCGCAGTGTCGAGGCGGTGTGAGGCAAAGCTAAGCTAGTATATCATATTAACTAAACATATTTTTTAGAACATCCCAACATCAAACTGTTTATTACTCAAGGCGGTCTACAGTCTCTACAAGAATCTCTCTATAATCACATTCCAGTAGTTGGAATGCTATTTTTCGCAGATCAGCCAACTAATATGCAGAAAATTGAATCTCAAGGATTAGGTTTAGCTGTTGATCATGAAACTTTAAACAAAGAAACTTTCAAGAGTACTATTTTGGAAGTCATCAACAATCCCAAGTAAAAATGCACATCGTACGGTTGATTTTGTTAATGTTTATATTCGACCATGGTCCATTGAAGTTTATGGCTTAAACTGGTTGGAAGAACCTTAACAACATTGACCGTCTATACATTTTAAAAATCATCAATATGTTTTTAGATATCGGAACAGAGCAAAAGAATTAGCTGAACTTTCATTAGACCAACCCATGACAGGCTTGCAGCGTGCAATCTGGTGGACAGAATATGTTTTAAGACACAAAGGTGCAAAACATTTACAAAGTCCTGTTTTAAATGTGCCTACCTATCAATACTATCTATTGGATGTTATTGGCTTTTGTTTGTTACTTATTGGGGTCATCATTTATTTATTTGTAGTAACCATTCGATTAATTTTGGCCCTGGTGAAATACTTTATAGTAAAACCAAAAGAAAAAGTACAGTAAAAAAGAATAGAAGCAAAATGGATATGCATCTTTAGAGTCTAGTACATCCATTTACTTATTAAATTAAATCTTTTATTACGGCTGTTATGTAACAACTTATTTTACATTCAAATTTTCAGTATAAATATCAGTTTTCAACACTTAACATCAGTGCCTTAGCTCCAGTTTTCGTACTATTCTTTTAATCAAATTTATGTATTTAAACCGTGCTATAGTCAAATATATTTTACATCGATTAGATAAGAGATAAAAGTTAGAAAAAGTTATAATGTATTGTTTTGATTTATCACGCTTTGACACTGTGTTAAAATTAAAATAATTGGATATTGCAACATGGTTCATTTTGTCAGGCGGACATACCAATAGCACTCAAAATATGCTAGTCATGTAACTTTTGTATTTGATTTCTAATGAAAATAAAGCTACTTCACTGTATATTACACAACAATTATCACTGTATCAGTGTTGTATATAATAAAGTTATTTGGTTTTCTTAGAATGGTTATAATTTCCTGTAATTCCTCTATCTCATACAGCCATCTAGTATACCAAGTACTCGTAGTTCACACAGGTATGAATAAAGCCAAACAGTTTGTTGAATTCAGAATTTCAAAATTTTATATTATTGTATAGACTTCAAAATAAAAATCTAGTTTAAAGCAAAAACATCAATTACGCCTCTAAGATGCAAATCAGTTTTGTTTTTAATCTGTAAGTGACATAATATTCAATGTCAACCATTGAAAGTTTTGTACTGCAAGGATAATATCCAATAAGGATATGGATATTAGACATATGAGATCATCATTCCCCCAAGACTAATGTCAATAAACTCTTTTGTAAATATTTAGTTATGCTAAAGCGTATAATCTTTTCATGTATTGAATGTAAACTTTAACCGAGCTATTCAAAGTATCTCCCTTATTATAACCATTAGAGAAATTGCTCCAACATTACAAAACGCAAAATGTAGCACTAATAATTTGGTAGGATTTAAAATGAATGCAATTTTAAGTATATTTTTATCACAAAATACATGTTTGGTTGAAATTGAAAGCTAACAAACCAAGTAAGCTTTCCAATAAGACAATGTCCATGTGATAGAAAAACATAATTATAATTATGTATAATTTACAAATCAAATGTAAAAGAAAATACATTTTACTTTTATGTAAAAAATACAGCCTTTGTTTTATTTCAAAACTTAGTTGGTTTGTTTTACCATTTAAACTGAATAAATACAAATTATAAAAATAATGTTTAAAAGTGAATTTCTGTTTAATGGAAAGCTAATTTTTTCCGAGTTTTTTAAAGATTTCACAATATCTTGTCACACCATTAACCTCTTTTTATCGTTACGCAACAATGTTTGACAGACGTTAGCATCCCGGAAACCCAATCGAAGAAGGGGTAGGTTCCAAACAATTAATTTATAGGCGCCACCAACTTATAATTTCGCAACATCGACCGAGGTGGAAAATGGGAAGTCGGACCCCAAGATAAATAATCACCTACCTTTATATCTCTTATCTGTCCTTTATGTAGACTTAGCTTCAGATATTTCGCCGTAAAAGAAAAAGACAAATTGCAACCAAAACCTCATTTAATTAATAATATAAAGCAACCTCACAATTACAATTCTTCGGTACAAAATTGTAACAGAAGTCCCAACTTTACGTTCACGTAACCAAAATAAAAGAATTTAATTGGGCGAAACTCAAACAATTTGAGGAAAATTATTGCGCTCACCAGAACAGATAATTTTTAATTTTCAGCGCACTAATCGTCGTAGGAAGCCTCCGCGGATCAGAATAACGCGTAAACATAAAGCGACCTATGAAAAAAAATTTCATGCGGTATAAACCTTGAAAACGCAATATAATCCCAACTATCGGAGTACCCTATATATGGTGTACGTAAAATTGTTTCCCCAATAAATTTAATTCTACAATTGTACTTAATATCTAAATATCTCCTCAAATAGACCCCAATATTACAATTCAGTGACACAAAATCAATTAACTAATTAACTCTTAACCCAAGGTAATGAAATTGTAAATACGTGACATACTAGTTCGCTCCGGCGGCCATCTCTTAACCCGCCCTCTTAAAAGGGTTGTAGGTAAGTTCGCTCCCGATGCAATTTCTGGGAAAATGGTAGGTAATTACTGATAAGGGTGTATAACGCCTAGTTGGCAACAACAGTACTACTGACTACTAAGTGCAATAAAAAAAAACTACCGGTAAGTTTCAGGTGTCGAGAGTAAGGGTCGACCAGCTCAAGTCGAAGAAGGGGGGGGTTAAATAAAAAGCCTAGGCGCCACCTGTTTTGAAAATTAACCTTAGCCCTCGACGATGTCACGATGGTAAAACAGGAACCTCCTTGGAATCTAACTTACCTTTGATGATTGCTAACTTAGAAAAACTATGGGGAAAGAAAAACACAATCAAACAAGAAAGTCCGGACAATTAAACTTTTAATGCACAGGAAACGACAACAAGATCAACATACTGGAAGATTAACAACATAGTAACACATAAAATTATTAACAGAGATCATTATTTATAAAAATCGGCAAGACAATTTACGGGACGCAATAAAGCGAAAGAACAAATTCAAGTTATAATAATAATCAAAGTACAAAATCTATACAACGCGACTAAATTACCAAGTAGTCGAAGTCGACGAGATCTCGTTGCTCAATACCTATATTCAAACATAATAGATCTGACAATGTAATTCAATAAAATTGTTAACCTTTCGCAATATTTCCCAAAATTTAAATTATAACACGAAAAAAAAAGGTTTTACTACAATTTCCAAATTAACACATGAAAAGTACAGATTTAAATTACAACAACAGTCTGACAACAATTTCCAAATTAAACATGAGAAGTATGGATTTATTGAACGCACATGGTATAAGTTCAAAAATTCAAATTGTTATTAGCACGGAACATTATTATCAAGCGCACGTACCCGTGGAAACATATTGTTGATATCGATGCTTCGAACTTCGCTGCTCTCTGCGATAAACCAATCCATTGAACGTTCGCCAGGTCTCATCTGCTTCATGTTAAAGATGACCATAAATGCAAAATAAATCCAAATTCAATGTTCAAAACTCGAGCGGGAGCAACTTCCAAACGGTAGGAAGTCCATACGGGAAAAGACGCCTAAATAAATTCAAGGAATATTGCAATAACAAACAAACAAAAGCTTAAATCTCATTCTTACCGAACGATGACATTTTCGGCGATAAGGGAACCTCTAGGTCAATGGCACAATCAAATTGGGCAAAAACCCTAGGAAAATTAACTCTCATAACCGTCCTAGCGTTCCTCCAAAGAGGGCAAACAATCCCAAGGAACGACGGCATAAGGAAAAATTCCTCTAACAACTACGGTCTTAAATTGGGAGATCCATCCCTAGCTTGCAAAAGCTAACTATAGAACCGAAGAAGCGTGCACAACCACGAGGATTTCTCAACTAACTTCCCCGATCCGCGGAGCATACGACCAGCAACTAAAAGTTAAACGAATGCAAATCGAAAAGTTACGAGTTCGAAATTCAAATAAATCCAAAATATTAAAAATATATGCAACCCAAATTGCGAAAATGAAATATAATGCAAAACAATGAGGCGTACAAAATCGGAACGTTACAGGTGGCTCATGCAACTTTCTAATTTTACGGTCTGTGTTTATCAGTCAGTTGAAGCTCGTATTTATACGAAGAAAGTTGATCAATCACCTGTGTTTAGTCTATTTCTGTTCAGTATGGATTTGTTAGAAGTTTCTGAAATGTTAAGCGAAAAAGGCAAACCAATGTTGCTGTTAATAATTATAAATATAATTTTCATAAAGTGCTCGCTGGGAACGTGAAACGCTGGCAGTGCATACAACGTGGATGTAAAACGTACATTAAAACATTGCATTTATGTAACACTGTGATTGAGTGTAGTGGGAATCATAACCACCAGAGCAGTGTACTGTCTATTTTAAATGCATAGAATTTAAGTAACTGTTTAAAAAGACGTGCAATGGATGATATATGTGAAAAACCTATGAAACTTCTACATAAAGAATTAAATAAGGAAAATGTCGATATACTAACTGTAAATGATGTGCACTTGGTTAGGAAAAACATTTATAACGGCCGGAAGCAACTTCTTCCGAAAATCCCTAGTTCACTGCAAGAAGTACATGTTGCACCAATAAAAATGAGTTGTTTTTGCCGAAGAATGACTCGGTTGCAAATTATGTAGCCTTTTCGTGTACGTCGAATTTAATTTTTTTAAGTAAATTACAAACAATTTACGTGGATGGAACATTTAGGTGTTGTTCAAAATATTTCTATCAATTATTTACTATCCATGGTCTTCAAAATGGATATTACATTCCGTTAGTTTTCTTCTTGCTTCCAAATAAACAAGTAAATACGTACGCGGTTGCATTCAATTGCATTAAAGAGCAGTGTTCAAAACTGAACATCAGTTTCGATCCTCAAATAATATACGCCGATTTTGAGAACGCTATCCACTCTGCTGTGCGTCAAGTCTTTCCTTCTGCTGTATTGAAAGGATGTAGATTTCATCTTGCGCAGTCATGGTGAGTTTAAAAATATAAGTAATGTGAATTTATTATCATATTGTATGTCTTTGTACAGGTGGAGAAAAATACAAAACCTTGGACTGTTAAATGAATATAAACAAGATACCGATGTCGGACGATACTTAAAATATGTGTTCGATCTTCCATTTTTGGATCCTTCTAAAGTGGGCGATTGTTTCGCAATTGATTTCGCAGAAATTCTGCCCGAACATCCTACCCTTCAAAAGTTCAACGATTACTTGGTGGACACCTATATTTCTGAGGAAGCAAGTTTTCTACCTCATTTGTGGGCCGAAAATAGTTCATCAATTGAGCGGACAACAAACGCGTGTGAAAGTTTCCACTCGAAATTTAATTCATTATTTTATAACCACCATCCGAATATATATCAATTTTTAGAAAATTTGAAAAATATTCAGGCTGACACATATATAAAAATACGTAGTGGTGGGCAACAGAAAAAAATATACCGCAGAGCTGTTCATTTACGCAAGCAGTTTGTAGATGAAAAAATTTTGCTATTAAGTCAAAATGTAATAAGTCCGTTTGAATTGGTAAAATATATGTCATATAAATTCTTGCCAAATATTGTACAGTGATTTATAAAATGTGGTAACATATTATGATGTGTTTTAATTTAATAAACCTAATGTAATACTCCTAAATTATATATCTGAATTACTGAATTATCAAATCTTAGAAATATTCGGATACTCAAACCTAAAAAGTTCAAGCTATAACTTATATTTCTTAAATTACTTTAATCTTCTTAATATGCGGGAGCGAACTACGATATGGCCATCGGAGCGAACTAGTATACGATTAACGGGGTTGTTTTACCGCGGGAGCGAACTAATGTGCGCCGGTAAATACAAAGGCAAGGTGATAAAATTTAAAGTGTAAACAAATTTAAATGCACTTCCCTTTTAAAACAGATAACGGCTATCAATGCGACCGTGTTCCAGGCTCCTTATCAATGGCCCCAAGCGCGTCTGCTCGGTTTTGGAAAAACCTTCCCAAAGTAACTCACCGATGTTTGCGTATCAATCGGACCAACTTGCGGAACGTAGAATTTTCCACTGTGTCGAATATTAATTACGGGATTTCCAGCCGCGCGAACTTGCCTAAATTAATTCAGAGGATATTAGAATTAAAGTTCAGGAAATTAAGACAGGACAAAATGTTTCTGTCAATAATTAACTCACCAGTTGATGGGAACTGACATACCACGACAAAAAAATCTTCTTGACCGGGATAAACTCTAAATTGGAAATTGAATTCCTGGCCTATTCTGCTTTTCCTCAACCATAGAAAACGAACTCCTATGTAGGGAACCCCAAATCGGAAAATGATTTCCAAATCGATAAACGATTTACCAAGAATTAGTTCACTATACACATATACATCCGGCAAGAACGTCAATACTAAAGTGTTTTATTTACGGAAACCGTCGTTAAAATTTCCTTTCTCCCCCCAACTTTCGGAACTCCAATACGTGCTGCGCCGTTTGACGGAATTGTAAACTTCGAAATGTAATAAATTCCTAGAAATATGCGAACCACTAAATATGTAGTAAGGGTTGCCTTCAATTGGACGCGGAAATCGTTACAATATCTAAGTTGCAATATAATCAAGATATTTGAGTGGCCCAGTTAAGCTATAGAGGCTATAGATACTCGAAGAAGAAGTTAAGATCTATTTAAATTTACTTTGGCGGTCGGGCTAATATACAGTTATTACCATATACCTGTTAAACGAACTAATACATAAAGCCTATTACTATAATATTGTTATTTAATGTTAATGTGCAATCATGTGATTTTAGTGGTACCTTATTTTTAGTGTTATTGCTCTAATAAAAATATGTATTGCAATGTCAATATATCAATAATAATGCAGCAAAGAAGAAATAAGAAGTTCCTTAATATCTATATCTTACCCAAATAGCAAAGATAGTTTGATTCAATCTTGCCATAAGCTTGAGAAAAGATATGAAAATTGCGACGTGGAATGTTCAAAGTTTATACCAATCAGGAAAATCAGATAATGTCATAGCCGAAATGAAAAGACTAAACATCGACATTCTTGGTATAAGTGATGTGCAGTGGCAAAATAGTGCAATACCAAAAACATCGAACGGGTTAATATATTACTCAGGAAATGAAGACAAAAACCACAGATATGGAGTAGGAATAATACTGACAACAGAAGTCAGCAAATCAGTAACAAATTCTATTCCTTATTCAGATAGAATTGCATTGATTCAGTTAAATGCCCAAAACAGAAAAATTAACATTATCGAAGTATATGCACCAACGGCAGATAAAGAAGACGAAGTAATAGAAGAATTTTACGAACAATTAGCGACCATTCTGGAATCAGTCAAAAAACACGATAAAACCCTCCTAATGGGAGACTTTAACGCTAAAATCGAGTTAAGTAGCACAAATTATTATAGTGGCAATTATGGACCGGGAGAGGAGAAAGGCTTGCAAAATTTTGACAAACTTATGTATTCATAATAACCAGGGTCCGGATTTAGAATCTAGAAAAAAAAACCCCTGGAAAAAAAACCCCGGAAATAAAACCCCCGGAATAAAAACCCCCGGAATAAAAACCCCCGAAAAAAAACCCCCAGGAAAAAAAAACCCCGGAAGAAAACCCCCCAGAACAAAAATCAAATATAAAACAAATAAGTACTATTAATAACCGAGCGTTATTAAGTATTAATAGTATTTGTATGAAATAAGTACAAC
>JABXWE010102821.1:0-55305 GCA_014611495.1 Limonius californicus | reverse complement strand
TTTTAAGAAATAATCCCGAAACACGTCGATTTTTGATTTTAATTTACCGTATTTTAAAATAATATTCTAATATACAGGGTGAATTACTTTCGAGTAATGACGTCACCGTCATTTTTTTTTAATGGAACACCCCCATTTTGTCTTAATTTTCGGATTACTCTAGCTGAGCTGATTCCAAAAATGTATCACATGTTGATTCCAATTGGTACAGGGTGGACAAAAATACAATAGTTTTGTGTGTGCTCATAAAGTAACGCGTAACATTCTTTATTAGTTAAATTAACAATATTATCAAAAATACTTATTGTCTAGCGGACAGAATATGATGAAATGCATGACTTTATAAATGTTCGAACTGCAGCCCTTGCTGTATTTGACAGTAACCCAAACGGTGTACAAATTCTTGTTGAACCTTGTTTATTGTGTCTTGAGAAATATTGTTTATTGCTGTCCGAATTCTCTCTTTTAATTCTTGAATATTTGCTGGTTTCGTTTGATACACAACATTCTTCAGATGGCCCCACATAAAATAATCCAAAGAATTGAAATCTGGTGACCTCGCTGGCCATTTAATAGGTCCACGTCTACCAATCCACCTGTTCGGAAAAATTTCATCTAGGTACCTTCTAACATCTACAGCATAATGTGGAGGTGCACCATCCTGTTGAAACCATAAACTTTCATCAAAACCTCCAGGATTACGTCTGCTGGGAAACAAATTACGTAAAGTAGGTACGAGATACCCCCTTAAAAACTCAAGGTACGTTGCCCCGTTTAAATTACCTTCGATAAAGTAGGGTCCGATGATTCGATTTCCTACAATTCCAGCCCATACATTTACCTTTTGCGGGTATTGTGTATGATGCTCACGCATCCAGTGGGGGTTTTCTTTTGCCCAGTATCTACAATTCTGACGGTTAACCTCGCCTTTTAACAAGAAAGTGGCCTTATCAGAAAAAATAATGTTTTGTATCAAGAGAGGGTCTCGGTGACATTTATCCATCATTTTTTTGCAAAATTGTATTCTTCTATCGGGATCATTTTCGTTTAATTCCTGCACAAGTTTGATTTTATAAGGATGCCATTTTTCAAGCTTTAATAGTTTTTGTACCGTTGTTTTGCTAACACCGATATCGCGACTAACTTTACGCACAGAAGTGTGCGCATCTTCTTCAAAACTAAGTAAAACATCTAATGCTGTATCAGCATTTGCAGCGGGACGACCTGATTTGTGTGCATTTTCAACCGTACCAGTTTCTCGAAATTTCTTTTCAATCTTACTGACTGTTGAACGCGTTATAGGTCTTTCTGGATATTTATCATTAAACAAATTGCACACTTCCATCTGAGTTCGCGATCTGTCTCCATACCCAATCATCATAAGTATTTCAATTTTTTGTTTTACACTTAACTCCATTTCTACTTCAAATTAAATCTAAGCAATAATTAAAACATTCACGAATACCAAAAATATTGTAGTACTAAACTGTCACTGAACATCAATAAATTACTAAACAAATAATGACATTTCACAAAAAACTAGACGACTATGTTTCTTTTTAAATTGATAAGAAATAATTTCTTTCATATTCACACAAAACTATTGTATTTTTGTCCACCCTGTACCAATTGGAATCAACATGTGATACATTTTTGGAATCAGCTCAGCTAGAGTAATCCGAAAATTGAGACAAAATGGGGGTGTTCCATTAAAAAAAATGACGGTGACGTCATTACTCGAAAGTAATTCACTCTGTATATTAGAATATTATTTTAAAATACGGTAAATTAAAATCAAAAATCGACGTGTTTCAGGATTATTTCTTAAAATGGTCTGTTTAGCTAAAAATGAATTTGTTCCATACTTTACGGACACAGTGTATATTCGGTCTAGGACGTTTGAACGCGGCCGGTTGAACGCGGCCGTTTGAACGCGGCCGTTTGAACGCGGAAACGTTTGAACGCAGGGACGCTTGAACGCGGAGACGTTTGAACGCAGGTACCTTTGAACGCATGGACGGTTGGACGCGGGTATACCAAAATTGAGTACCCAAAACTGTACTAGGGTTGAGGGGTAGAACATTTAAAAATAATTAAGGATTTTTTAATAAACTTATGGTGTAAAATGCTTCATTAAGAAGTAACAGCCCCTAAAGGGGGTACCCTGATAAGATTTTTTAGACAGCAGAGGAAACAACAGTTTATCATTTGCAAAACTTCAGGCTGATAATGCTTAATTCCATAACTTCACTTATTTTTTCTATCAAAGCCTAAAAATAAAGCTTTAGACGTGAAAATCTCGATAACGGTAACTTATCAAAAAGAAACAAGAGGACTTATTTTCTGTATTTTTACATTAGAATCTAAATTTCAGGTTCCTTTTTTAAAATCCCGTTCGTTAAAAAATAAGGGGTGAAGTCGCCCCCAACCCGCCAAAACTACCTCAAATAAAAGAAATTTCTGACCATGGGTTATGCTAAAAGATGTGGGTTTACTAAAACAACAAACACTAAAAAAAGAAATTTATTAGATACTCTTGTCGGTTTTGAAAATATTTACCAATTTAGGGGGCTGTTACTTCTTAACAAAGCTGTCTAGACCATATGTTTATTAAAGAAACCATAATTATTTTTTAATTCTCTGCTCCTTAGTATAGTTATGGGTACTCAATTTTGCGACACTCTATACAGTACACATTAGGAGTATCGCGGTAATTGTCGTTTATTAGTCCAGACCACGTTTGTTTCTGTCTTACCAAAATTAAATCTATACGAACACAACTAACTGTGTATTTTAAATCTTCGGTATCCATGAACTCAAGTAAAGAAATAGTTTAACTTTTGTGAATAAATTTAAAAAAAAAATCTTTTCATGAAAATGTCTACTGCGGCTTCTTGTTGAACGTGAAAATGTAAGAATTCCTTTTCCGATATTAAATGGAGTTATACAGGTTTATTCAAAAGTAAGAAATAAAGTTAATACATTTTTCTTTACCGCTTTGATTTGCGAAGACGCACTCGGACACGTAAAATGATTTAAATTTAAATTTCGAATCTAAAGTAGAAATTATAAAAATAATATTTACAAAAATTAAATTTTGCGGTAAACAACTACATCTGTGAAAAAAAATGGGATTGAATAGGTAATGTAGTTAACGCAAATATTTAAAAAATGTTATTTATTGTATGAACAAATTATAAATTACAAAAGTTACATATTAGTCAAGTAAATAATTAATATAATAGTTATAAACAATAAAAATAAAATATGTTAACGTTTATCTACAGCGTGTCCTGGAAAGTTCTTACCGTAAGGGAAACGTATTTATTTTAATATTTACCAAAAAAATTCACTGTTCATAAAAAGTTCTGTTTTCTGAGGCGATAATATTGAAGTATTAATAATTCAAATATCAAAACTATAGCAACTTATTCCACTTGCGTATAATAAGCGTCTTAAAACTCTTGTTACATATTATTAATTTCAGATTTATATTATCATATTTTTAAACATACTGTATGTAGTTATTTAAAAAAAATTATCATTTTAGAACCCATAGCTAATGAAAGCTTGGCGCGGTGTTTTTGATGGCACCCGGTACATTGATTTGAAATTTTGTATTTGAGCACAGATGTTTCTAAAGGGTCTAGGACACTTCGCCCAAAGTCCATATCGCCCAACGCTACATTATGCCCACAACGCCCAAAATTACTAGAGGGACACAACGCCCAACGCGACCACATTGCCCAATTCTGAATAGGACCACATCTCCCAAAATGTCCACAACGCCCAAAGTTAGGACAGGGACAGAACGCCCAACGTGACCACATCGCCCACTTTTAAATAACCGTAAATTTTCCTTCGGCTAAGCTCGGCCCCTTGCCTATTTACTTTAGTGTATGTACTGATCTACTAATATTTAACATATGTGGGGAACATAACATCCAACGTGACCACATCGCCCAATTCCAAACTCTCCACAATGCCCACAACGCCCAAGTTAAGACAGGGACCGAACGCCCAACGTGACCACATCGCCCAATTCCAAACTCTGCACAATGCCCACAACGCCCAAAGTTAAGACAGGGACAGAACGCCCAACGTGACCACATCGCCCAATCTGAACTTACCGTTGTAGAATCATCGTCCAACTACAAAAGTAATAGATAGAGGTTATATTATTAAGATCTGTATGACATTTTGCATGTACAGGATCGTCACATGAAAATGATAAATTCTACTGTAACAAGTGTAACATTGTTATTTTTGAAGATATCGGAATATTAACAGATGCTTTATGGACTAACTTTTAACAAGGAATTCATTACTTTTATCAAAAAAAAATCGACCATCGCATTACAGAGATATAGCTATCAACTTTGTTGTTTTTTATGAAACAACTTACCTATATATTATTGTATATTCTGATTCTTAATTTTTTCATGCTTTCATCTACATAAACATATAAGCTATATATCTGTAATGCGAAGCTCGATTGTTACCTATTTTGAATCTAACATTATCTTGTGATGACCCTGTACATATACTGTGTCCTGGAATGTTCTTAACCATAAGGAGCTTTACTAAAAAAATTCACTTTGTTTGATACCATGGTTGGTTATAATTACCTAGTTTTGAATTTTTAACAAGGAATTTTTTGGCGAAAAGGAAAATGTATACCTAATAAGTTATTCACACTTTATTTGAGGGAAAGTGATACGAAATGCTTTTTTCCTTATTATTTATTTTTTTTATTTTAAGTTTTTTTACAATATAAGATACAATTTATTTAATTTTAGTAACTAATTTTAGGTGCTAACAACACGCATATATTGTTCGATTCTAACCCTACAAAGCGGACATATAGAATAATTAACGGCGATCCCGTCGTCAATATCCGGTGGTTCGTTTGCAATGTCACGGGCTTGCCATTCCCCGGAGCATTCGTCACATAAACCAAAATGGGCACATGGTAGAAGTACCGTTGTAGGAATTATGGTTTTGCAAATTATGCAGATCGGAGTATCCGATCGCCCCGTATCTACCCGTTCTCTTTCTTCACCTTCACCTTCCCCTTCCCTATTTTCTTCCTCCTCATCCTCGTCGTTTTCTAGACCGGCATCTACAATAGAATTAAAACATAAAATTTAGTTAGTACCTATGTTTGAAATTTGTTATTACTGGGAATACGCATTGGTGCATAGGCCAAATTTGAACCTTATTGAGATAGGATAATATAAGAAAAAACTTACACGTTACACGAAATTCTTCGGGAATGTCACCTGCCAACGTTTCCGAGAGCGGTTCTTCTTGCATTTCTCCTTCATTGATGTTTTCGTTGTTAAAGGACTGTCGCAGAATTCCTTGCACACAACTGCTTATTATATTTAGGAAGGAGCCGACGCCTACCTCCCCGTCTTCAAACATTTTTGTCGTTCTTTTTATTCGTTCGTTGTTCGAACGATATTTTCGTTTCGGGATAGATCTTATTGCGAGGCCTTCCTCTATAAATGATCGCAACTCCCTCACCGTGGCTGCGCTAATATTCCGAATGGCATCTGAAATGTAACATTTTACATAAAGTATGTAATAGTTTCACTTTCTGTTTAAACAAAAAAAACTACCTGTGAACTCCCAGATATTGGGCCTCCTTACTCTTAGACTGCGTTCCAGCGAAGCATGGAAAGACTCGCTGTCGTTATTTGTTCGGCGTGGTCTGTTGTACACTGAAATAGCGTCTACGCCCACTTTTCCCATCCACTGTCTTCGATGATAACTGAAAATGAATGAAGAACATTGGAATATATTTTAATACATATGAGGTTCACTTCTTGCGTACCTCATAAGCGGTTCAAACTCATTAAGCAGGTTGTTATCCCTTAAGAAATTCTGGATATACACCACGCCATCCTCAATTTTATTGGGTGGTAGCAATGGCAGGCTCATAATATATTTTAATGCCCGTTTAGATAATGCGCTTCCAGAAATGAATGGCCGCATGCCTAATGTTCCGGCCTGTCGCATAATGGCCTAGAATAAAATACTTAAATGCATCAAAGCAAATTAAGGATATAATTTTTCTATAAAGGATTTTACTGATTTCGGTTTCTTACCTGGCAGTAGTGAAAAAAGCACCCTGATGCAGTTGAGCTTGGAAAATTTTTTTGGTTGCATTTTATCAACGCAGATTCGTAATCTGTTATGATCAGCTTCGGGTTTAGATTTGGGATAATGGCCTTTATTTTTTCGAAGACAGCGTTGTAGGTAGGTATTCTTCTGTTCGGCATCAGAACGAACACGCAGGGAAATGCCTATAATACACAAAAATTACAAGTTTAGCTGGATTGTTATATGTTCATTCACTTGTTGTCAGCATGGGATAGACACCCATAAATCAGCCAATTGGTGGAGGTATAGTTGATCAACAAATTACATTTTTAACGTCGTCTATTGTCACAAACACACACTTCTATGAGTATGGACAATCAGAATCGAAAAATGTAAAAATATACCAGATGTTACATTAAAAAATATTTAAGTTTGGTATAATAATAATAATAATAATAATAATAATAATTTTAAAATGTGCAGCTCGACTTTCTCACTAAAAGAAGTTTCTTTTAATTACTGTACTTACTATTCCGTATTGAATTGCCAATATTGTTAAAAGCTGGGCAGTTTCAGGCGTTCGCGGTCTTGTTTTAAAGGTCCCGTCTATGTGTAATTCTTTGGAAGTACTTAGTAACTCTTGAAGCCCTTGTGCCATAAAAATAACTGACCCTCCTGCAACACCTCGAAAAAATGGCTCGTTGTCAACATTGCCAAATCGAGGACTGTCTTCGCACAATTCCCCGAATTCTTGCAAAGTGTCCGGCATCGGCGGTTGCGTACGGCGTCGCTGTCTTCGCATTGTTTTGGCCATCGCCGGAAATGCCAGTTTGGCAGCAACGTCAATTTCCACACTAAAAATGGATATACTTATTAGATAAAAAAACACGTTAATTAAGTAATTTTCTTTGATATTTACAAAGGAAATTATTTACACTAGTCGTCAAAAATTAGCATACTAACAAGAAGAAAATTAGCGACCTAGAAAATCTCAAAATAAAATTGTGCCAGAATGATACAAGATGCTTTTTAAGTATTTAACTAGGTATTTGAACAGAAGTACATATTTCTAAGTTAAGTTAACCATAAAAATGAGAGGCGACCGGGTGGCGCAGTGGGCGAGAGTCCGCAACCGGTTGACCCGAGTTCGACTCCCGTTGTGGCCCGAATTTTAATTAATTCGGGAGCAGCGGGAGTGACCCGGTAGCATAGTTGGGGGGGTTTTTCAAGGGTGGGGCATGTTAGACTCGTGCATAGCGCTACGCGCGCTGATCCGAGGTAAGCGGGGTGGGATGAGAATCGTGGAGTTGCTATGGCAACTCCACGATTCTTAAAAAAAAAAAAAATGAGGTGAACCTGAAAAAACGGGTTTCTTTAAAAGGAAGAAAGCCCATACAGAATACTTTTAACTATTTTGACCTCTTTCGACAATGGTATCCCGCAAAATTCAGAAAACAATGTGTTGATATTAATCCAGGCAATAAACGTCTCGTAAAAAGAATAATATATCGTAATTTCGAGAAGAAAGTCAAAATTTATAGTTTAAAGTTAAACGCAATTCCTTTGCTGTCATTAAATTCGAAATTTCAAGTTTTTAGCTGGCAATTTATAGTCAAAACCTTGAGTCTACCGAATTCAGTAATGTGATGTTTTCGAACTGAAATCAGTAATGTAAACAGATGAAATAATAGTTATTTATGATACAAGTGCTAAAAGTGACATTTTATTTTGTGAGAAGGGAAGTTTGGGACACGACGCCGAACAAAATAAAATCACTTTTAGCACATATATCATACACTATTTTTTCTACAAACACCATTAAAAGTACAAATCAATGCATTTCTTACGTTATTTAATTTATAAAATATCATTTTGAAATCCAATTATTCATGAAGTTTATTGTTGCTGAGGTAATGAAAATTTGATCGTTTGTTGATAAGTAACTTCAAATCTTTTGTTTGCAAGTAAAACACTATCCACGTCAGATTATTTATTCTAACTGCAGTTTCTCTAACTGTAGGTACATTTAATTAAGTAAATAAATATTCCTTTGATTCAAAATTTATTAATTTTTTTATAATATCGCACTAGTGTTAACACGTCATTTACTTTTAGCACCAGTGCCTTAAAATCATAGTTTAGACACTGACAACATGCGTTAAAAATTAAACTTTTACTGACGTTTGTAGAAAAATTACATTTTAAAAATGTTGGCACAACGTTTGAATGCAACTTTTATAGCAGTTGCGGTCGTTATGGCCACCTTTTTTGCCGGTCATACCCTTTTACAAATTATAAACATTAACAGTTAGAAAACTTACCTCGAGCTCTTCTGCACAAAAATGGATTTAACGGCTTCGCTGGTAGAAACGGCTTTGTGTATCATTTCATTTTTTAAAACTAATGTTTTTTCCTTGTTGGCATCGGGACGATGATTGTGATCTACACCAATTTTTAAAAACACGGAGTCATTACAACTAGCCCTCACCGCACAGTTTTTTTCCACACATACTAGATATGTAACATGTCCGTTTTTACTTTTTTGTTTATAAAAATATCCTATATCCGCTTCACACGTATAATAACTTGAACCACTTTTATAACCGGGAACCCTCTTGACTTCCATTTTAACAAACGCAAAATACAATCAAAATGCAAAAACACTATGAAAACTCTTGGAGCAATCTTGCAAAGGTACTGATTACTATTTGGTATATTATAGAATAATGATTGCTTCAAGTATTATTTTGGTATTTTAATAAATACCAAAATGGTGCATGTAGGTGGTTCAACTTTTCACCTTCTTAGAAGGGGTGGAAGCTGCCTCGCAAGAAGTTTCCCACGGAAGTAATTCCTGAAAGGTAGCACCAGGACCTAAGTGCATCATTGTCGCGATACTGCAAAGTGCGCTATTGTAGTATGTCCGGCTTAAGCTAGGTATATTATCTTAAGCTTAAGAGACAATAATTGCAAAAGTAAATTATAAACTCCCTAATGGGGTCAAATTTTAAGATGCAGCTCACTGTATATTGTAACTGTATGGCGGTTTGAAAATGAAGCTAAGTATTTTTAAATTCTAGTTGGTAGGAACAGAAATTAACAAGCAATAATTATTTAACATGGAAGTAATATCCAATATCAATACCCTTATTTTACCATTACTTATGAAATGGGAAACTCTGCAAGCTTTTGAAACACTGATAGATGTAAGTTTTTACTTTCCCATACCTATAGGTATAGGGTAAGTATTTAAATCATGAACATTTTCGAAATCGAGATTTTAACGGATATATCCGTTTTGGGTCTCTAGGAACCCAAAAAAGTGGTTTTTTAAAAATGTCTGTCTGTGGGTGGGTACGTATGTACGTTATGTATGGACGCTCCTACAGCCGAAAGTATTGCTCCGATTTTGATGCGCTTTGGAATGCGGGGGTGTATCGAAAATTCATCGAAAAAATAAGCTTTCAAAAAAATCCGAAACCGGAAGCGGAAGTTACGCATGTTTTTTTGGTATCACTTTTTTCGTGATTACAATTTTGAAACTTTTATCGCGGATAACGATAGAGGGTCATAAGACAAATCTGTTAGTTTTTTGCCGAACTAGCTAGCTTTAAACTGAAGGGCGCTATGATTTTTTGAAGATTTTGAGTTTAACGCCCAATTACTCGAAAACGGATGAATCGATTCAAATGATTTTTATTTTCTGAATAGTATATGAAGGGTAAAATGAGGTGATATAAAAAGTTTTTTGAAAAATTATAAGGGGCCTAAATTACGAATTTTCAAAATTTTGGAAATTTTCAAAAAATTATTTCTCAAAAACTGCTCCAAGGAATTTTTTTAAATTTCATATGTCGATAGACCTCGCAAGGGGCTATCGATATGTTTTTTGAAGAACTCCGTAATTTTCCTGTGGCGCCCTCTACGAAGCTTGGAAGTTTGAAACTTCAAACTCCTTTAATTAATAAACGAAAAAAGATAGGAAGCTGGGGTTTTCACTGAATCGCTCAGTACGTAATGGAGCATATGCATATGCAAAGAAATATTACACTCGTGGATATATGTAAGCGCACCGGCCCCCTCCCCCCTCTTTTTTAGAAAAATATTTTTTTTATTCTAACGGTTGTTATTTGTTTGCGTCGAAGAATCTTTTTCCGCGAAAATAAAAAAATCGATTTTTTATGCCCTACAAAATATAATTTCCAGGGACTTAAAAAATTTTACCTCGGTAGCAACAGCGATCGGTACTAGTTAGACCGCGCGACGTATATAGTAGAGAATGAAGTATGCCTGGTTGCATATTAAAAGGAAATTAAGGGGCACCGCAGATATTTGGCGGGACTTCTTACAAACCTTGTAAGTCTGTTCGTTACGAGGCAAGGTTTTAGGATAGCACGTGAACAACCGTTTTGAGGAAAATAACTCTACTGTTGAATAAAGATGATATGAACAGTTTCCAGTATGGGAAAGTCCAGGGAGGCAGTCGCGTCCACTTATTTTTAAATGACTCGGTACACATCTTCAAATGCATCCGTAACAATTGGATAAATTTGAAAAATGAGAAGTTAACATTTATTTATCCAGATTTTGACAATCCCTCTATTGTACGCTACGCATCTTTCGCGGCAATTCGAGAATTATATAATATAGAGAGTCAAAAACTGTTAAAACTTGGATATGGCTTAACTTTGAAGGCAATATGGCCCTCCACTTTTGAAAGACAAAATGTAAAGCTCGTGACTCAAGTATTTAATGAAAACATCCAAGAAAGCTTGCTTGAATTAGGTCCTGTACATAATATTCCAAATTATGAGGATACGGCCAAATTTGTTGATATCATAACAAAGTGGTGGAACGTTGTTAACGTAAAAACGCCATTAAAAGGGTTGCGGTTAAGGCAAGAGATGCAACAACCCTTAACAGATAATCCAAACGATAAAAAATATGATTTTTTAAATAAATTTCTTTCTTGGTTGGATAATTGGGACAAGTTAAATTTCGAAACAGGTGCACTTACACGAGAGACTTATTCTGCTTTAAAATTAACTACTTATGGTTTAATGGAACTAACAAAATATTGCAGAAAAGAATTAAAATTATCCTGTTTATTACCAGGCAAATTTCAGACCGATGCACTAGAAGCTAGATTTGGATTATACAGAACTTTATCAGGTTCTCAATATCATATTTCGATGAGGCAAATATTTGAATCGGAAAAGAAGCTCAGATTGTCAAGTATGTTACAACTATCTTTAAAATCTGACCCTGAAAATAAAATTATAATTACTAAATTAGATGATCATAATGCTGAAACAGCTGATATTTCACAAGAAGATGTTTCCCTTGAAGCTTTTGCTAATATTTCTGTTACTGTCAGTGATTTAGATGATATTCAGACGGATTTACCAGTTTTAACTTATATTACTGGTTATTGTTGCTACTCTGTTTTAAAGAAGATTCAATGTGACTTTTGTAAAGATTATTTAACAGTAAACAAAGAAATGGTTTCGGAATTGTCAAATAGATTAATAATAAAATTGGATAGAGGTGGTTTAAAGTTTCCCGCAAAATTTCCTTTGTTGATTGTAATGCACAGTTTCGTAATCTTGCAAAAATTGTTATCTTCCGAAGAATTTTTAAAATTAAGAAATCAAAGAGCTCTAGGTTCCAAGCTTATTTGTAAAAAAATCTCAAGTCATGATGACATTGCACTAGCAGATTTTTGCTCTAAACATTCTATCATAACTTTGTGTCACAGAATTATTTTCATTTCAGTCAACATTGTACTTAATAATTTTTGTAAGCTAAAATGTAATACAATACTTTCAAATATTCGATCCAAAAATGCTAATAAAAAAAACCGAAAACTGACAACTGTTAGTGAAAAACCTGTACTTTCAAATAAAAGAAAGAGAGAACGAACCAGTGTCAATGAAAATCAGGTACTTTCAAGTAATACGACACACGAACCTAAAACTACAAATAAAAGAACGAAGAAACGAAACACTCTCAGTGAAAAACCTGTACTTTTAAGTAATACAACACTTTTAAATTCTGAACCTAAACCGTGGTAAAGGCAAAGCACTTGTACCTTCCAAGATCAAGCTGTTGAAAAATTAATAGTACTGTAAATTTAAAAATTTAAATAAACGATTGTACATTTTATTTATTCGTTTACAAATATATTTCTTAATTTTAGTAGTAGTTGATGTTTTTTTGTGTAACTTTCTGTATAACGATCACCGACCTAAGTGTTTCAGCCTTCATTAGAAAGGTAAGTAAAATGAAATACTTGTATTATGATAATTGTTTTGTGTTTTTTAATTTATTTATTAAGGTACCTAAGTAAAAAAATAGTTTGCTGCGTACATTAATAATTGTGTAGTGTATTCCCCTGCATAATAAATCCTTGAAAAATTATTGTATTTATGGGGCTCTAATAATGTAGCAACAGTGCACCTGTTTGTTATTGTCTAAACCAGCCGCTCTGCCGATTGCTTTGGTTCGGCCTTCTGCGCGTGACGTCACCCGGGAGTTGTTAGGCTTTGTTATATAGGTGGTGTTGGATAAATACGTGCATTTTTTGAAGCTACTTGTCTTCTTAGATTATTTATGCGTGTTTTATACACCGGAGACGACAGACACCTTTTAGCTCTTCTTTTAGTAGGGGTAGGCATATTCGTTATTTCCTGTAATATTCAGTGTTGTTAACATTTGAAGCATACAATGGGGATGCAAAGACGGCTTACATATAGTAATAACCAAAATCGTAAGCAAACGTGAAATTACAAAATAATAACAATACTGTGGCATAAATCTCGATTATTTTATGATACTATCAGCAACTTCCGGTTTCACAGGAAATGATCTGAACCATTATATTTTAAATGCAACAACCTACATATGTTTACATACTTGGAATCACGATAAAGCTCTGCGTTTGGATATTGAACGAAAGTAGTTGCACCCCCCCTCCCCTTTTCTTTTTTATTTATTAAGACAATAATAATAATAAAATTTCCCGCGATAAATGTATATGTAATGTGCTATAATTACGATTTTTATATTTTTACATATTTGGAATTGTTGACACCCGCTGTAAACAACACAATGCGTCTCTGCATATTTTAATTAATACGATATCCCGAATACACTTTAAGGAAAAAGCACAATAGCAGTAATAGCACCCACCTGTAATGAAGCAGCCAAATTTTCCTTGGGTTCCTCCTCGTATACTGCTACTACAGAAAGACTCCTTTTTTTGTGGTTTCTATACACTTTAGAAGTAACTTCTTGCGCTAACACAATATTTTCCGGCGATAAAGGAACATTGTTTTCAGTCAACTCTTGGGCACTGGTAATCTGAGATGATTTATAATGCAATGGAATTGCATCAAAAACTAATCTATTTTTCAATGAATCCGTAAAATTTTGTTCACTAAAATGCATAGCACATATTCGTTTTTCACGTAATTGTTCTTCAGATAGATCATAGAGACGCACATTTCCACAATTAGCTAACCACTTTGTACGCCTGGAATCATCGTTTGGAAAACGAAAGAAACTTAAATTGCAGTTACGTCCGCGATTACACATGCAATCAATATATGCACAAGACGAGTATGAAGGGGCCATTGCAATTACTTGAAATGTAAAACAAAAGACAAACCAACTAACAGCACCAAAAATTCGTTTCGGAAATGAAAATAGACTAGTAAATACTTCGAAAAGTTTCTACAAACTGATTGTAGTGCCTTAGTAACTGTTCGCAATTGGAAAATTGCTACACCCTGAAGTGGTGGGAGACGGCTTTTCCTCTTATTGTAAATTATCTGATTTGAAAACAGTTTACAATAAATTTTACCTGAAGAGTAGCTTAAGAACCGAGTATGTTGAAGTGACTTTTTTTCAATTTTGGACGCAAAAATCTCTATTTAATTTGAAATGTCAAAATTAAACAAAAATATTTAATTAACCAAAAATATTATTAGGCTTTTCTAAATAAATAAATTTATATTTATTTTACGAAATATACAATTTCATATTGGGCTGCACCAGCGGCATTCTTTATATAGATGTATTTATACTCAGAAATGACAAGTGGGATTTTACAACCCTGAAGATTCTAAGAAATGCGAAAATACTGTCTATTGTTACCAAGGTACAAGTAATCCGCAGTTACTAAGAATGGCTTATACAACTTTCTCATTTCGAAAAATGATTACCTGAAGAATTTTTGCATTTTAAGCACATGCGATCACAATGATACACTATAAAGTTGAATGCATTCTAAAAACAATAATTGAGTCGCAAATCGAATGCATATTCTCCAATAAAACAATAGTTGTACGATTATATTGAAGCATTGCTTGCACCAATTGTAGTGGGAAAATCATTTTCTACTGTAAGACGAATTAAAAACCATCTGTTATCATCGTTAGGACAACCCAAATTAAATAATTTACGTATTCTATCAATAGAATACCATATATGTATTAGAAAGAATAGATCGTAGTCCAACTATAAACAAATTTGTAGAAGGCAAATGCCGTAAAAAAATAAATTATTTTTTTTTTAGCTTTAAGCTTCATAAATACCAGTAAACTACCTTTATTATATTACATATAATTAATATTGTTGAATTAGGTAAATAAAAATGTGCAATATCAATATATTTTAATGTAAAAATTTCGGCATTGAAAGGTATTTAATTAATTATATGTATTATTTCATTACTGCTCAATCCATTGTGATTAAGGCAACAATTTTTTAGCCCAGAGCGCTCAAGATATTACCTAATACGGTCCTACTAATAATAGTTTTAATTTTATTTTGTGATCATGGTGATTAAATAGTCATTACACGTAAAATATTATTCACGCCAAATTTTTGTGGTTGATTTTGGAATTACAACCAAACTATAACTAAAGGGTATGTACATTTATCCTCTTTGCTATAATATTAAAAACAAATATAATGCAGCTGTCTCAAAGATGGGAGCGAAGGTTATATTGAATGTGGTAACACCGTCGGACTTTGAGGCCAGTTAACTGTAGTATAATGGTTTTATTCTGAGATAATCTGAACTCCCTGGGCTACGCATAGTACTCTGAACCGGCTGACAGAGGGCCAAAGCCCTGGATCCTAGCGGACGGGTAGTTTAAGGGCTAGGGGTACTCTAGAACTTCTATGAACTAACGCTGGGTGCGCTGCAATCGGACTGTTTAAAATTTTTTTGAAGATATCATATACCTATTAATAGGTATATGGAAGATATTCATAGTCAGGCAACCAATATAACAATTTTTGCTTGGGGCTACGTTTAGAGAAAGTACAGCAAAGAAACCCCTGTGGTTAATGCGGATTAACTACCCAAAGGTAAAGTGATAACGAGTTTATGATTCACTAGTACTAACAATAGATGTTATTTGTATTGAAAAGATACCATTTTGTGATTATCCTGTTGTGTTTAGGTAGAATGCCATTTAAACAATGACTAATGGAAAGAAGAATTGTTATCGTAATTTGTTTACAACCCTTTTATAAATAGCAACTTTATTCACTTCTCGTCTTGACACAGTTTAGGTTCTGTTTGTTCGAAAGTGTCTGAGTTTTTTTTACTAGTGTTATTACTTTATTAGTGTGGTAGATTATACAATGTAGCGTAGTAGGTGTGTTGTAAGAAAATGCAATAAGGCTGCCAGAGCCAGAAAAAGCTACCATAAACGAAAACAAATTTTAGAAACATTTGAAAATTCTACAAGTTATTTGCCAGAAGACGCCCATGTTGAATACTTCTCCCAGTAAGTAAATCAATATAGCTAATATAAAATATCATCAACCAGTTTTATGCAAGAATAATATATTGTGTTCTATGTCAACTAAAATACGGGATGAATCATTAGCGATGACATTAGGAAGCGCTTTTTCCGAAAATCGATATGATCCAATATTGTTCCATTTTAAATTTTGGACTTTTTCTCAAAAAATCGTTTTATGAAATTTTCAAAGCACCTAGAATCGAAGGAGATGCAAAGCAATAATCGATTTTTATACATAAGGGTGTTTGTATTAATACTAGCTAGCTGATTACTCAGAAACGCTTAAAGATATCTTCATTAAAAAAGTGGACGCGACTGCCTCCCTGGACTTTCCCATACTGGAAACTGTTCATATCATCTTTATTCAACAGTAGAGTTATTTTCCTCAAAACGGTTGTTCAAGCGCTATCCTAAAACCTTGCCTCGTAACGAATAGACTTACAAGGCTTGTAAGAAGTCCCGCCAAATATCTGCGGTGCCCCTTAATTTCCTATTAATATGCAACCAGGCATACTTCATTCTCTACCATATACGTGATATTGTGACTGCAAATTGAGTTTGCTGTGATTTTATAACAGACAGACATTTTTTAAAAAACCACTTTTTTGGATTCCTAGAGACCCAAAACGGATATTTCTGTTAAAATCTCGATTTCGAAAATTAAGTATTAAATACAAAATTTTGATAAATAATTTATAACTTGTTGTTGTAATACCGGTTAAAGAAATGAATGTAGCGCGACAGTATGGCAATGGTTCTGAACCAAAGTGCGCGGGGCTGTCCGTACCGCTAGGCCGTCGCGCGGTCTAACTAGTACCGATCGCTATTGCTACCCTGGAAATTATATTTTGTAGGGCATAAAAAATCGATTTTTTTATTTTCGCGGAAAAAGATTCTTTGGCGCAAACAAATAACAACCGTTAGAATAAAAAAATATTTTTCTAAAAAAGAGGGGGGAGGGGGCCGGTGCGCTTACATATATCCACGAGTGTAATATTTCTTTGCATATTCATATGCTCCATTACGTACTGAGCGATTCAGTGAAAACCCCAGCTTCCTATCTTTTTTCGTTTATTAATTAAAGGAGTTTGAAGTTTCAAACTTCCAAGCTTCGTAGAGGGCGCCACAGGAAAATTACGGAGTTCTTCAAAAAAACATATCGATAGCCCCTTGCGAGGTCTGTCGACATATGAAGTTTAAAAAAATTCCTTGGAGCAGTTTTTGAGAAATAATTTTTTGAAAATTTCCAAAATTTTGAAAATTCGTAATTTAGGCCCCTTATAATTTTTCAAAAAACTTTTTATATCACCTCATTTTATATCACCTCAATTTACCCTTCATATACTATTCAGAAAATAAAATCATTTGAATCGATTCATCCGTTTTCGAGTAATTGGGCGTTAAACTCAAAATTTTCAAAAAATCATAGCGCCCTTCATTTTAAAGCTAGCGAGTTCGGCAAAAAACTAGCAGATTTGTCTTATGACCCTCTATCGTTATCGTTATATAAAAGTTTCAAAATTGTAATCACGAAAAAAGTGATACCAAAAAAACATGCGTAACTTCCGCTTCCGGTTTCGGATTTTTTGAAAAGCTTATTTTTTCGATGAATTTTCGATACACCCCCGCATTCCAAAGCGCATCAAAATCCGAGCAATACTTTCGGCTGTAGGAGCGTCACATACGTACATACGTACGTACATACGTACATACGTACATACGTACATACCCACCCACAGACAGACATTTTTTAAAAACCACTTTTTTGGGTTCCTAGAGACCCAAAACGGATATTTCCGTTAAAATCTCGATTTCGAAAATTTTCATGAATTCAATACTTACCCTATACCTATAAGGTATGGGAAAGTAAAAAATAGTAGCTGGAAAGAGACAGGAGAATACATAATTAAAGATGTTTATAAAGGACTAAAACAACGGACTAGAATTTCTAGAAAACAAATCAGAAGGAGAAAAAATATAATTCAAGCCCTACAAGATATAAAAAAATGAATGCCAGAACTTAAAGAGAAACTCGCAATAAATATATAAATGTAGCAAAAAGAAGCACGAGGAACAAGAAGACTGATAGCCTACGGTAACTTGGAACAAGAATATAGAAACTAGGAGCAGAATTAGGAAATTCCCGAAATCAGACAACTCTCCCAACAAAACATATAATAAAGCAATGGAGGGCGGAAACAAAGCCCTTATTATTTACAACCAAGTAAATGTAAATGGGAAATCTTGGGAGACCTAAAGGCAAAATTGTAAGGGATAATATGGAAAGGAAAAGTACAATCGATAAAGAGAGACTAGAAGAAATAACCGAAAATAGAAACATGTTTATAGAATTTTCTACTTCGGGCAATCGAATAATATGAGATAGCATATTCAAACACATAAAGTGATCTGGATTGCTCCCGGAAAAGCTATATGAAGTTAAATAGATTATTATATTATACACTCAGGGACATGGAAATCGCAACACCAAGATGGGGTAGGAATCTATTAACCAAACTTGGCAGAAACGTTTAACTACTAAAAGGTAGCAATTGGTTAAAATTAAAGAAAAAAGAACAAAATATAATCATAATTTTTATTAACAATGGTTTGGTCTCCCCTATTGGTTACACACTCCCCCACTCTTCATGGCATCGATTCTAGCAGATGATCGATTTCCTCTTGAGGTATTGTGTCTCAAGCAACCTGTAATTCGTGCTGTAGAGCTTGCAGCGTCTGAGAAGGATGCAGCATGTTCCTCCCCTTCTCCCCACAATGTCCCAAACATGCTTGATGTACGAAAGAACGGGAGATCGGGGTGGCCATGGCAAGATATTGACATTATCCTCTGCAAATCGGCCCATAGAACGTCTTGCAATATGGGGAAGGGCATTATCCTGTTGGAAAAGTGGGTCTACGAACTGCTGAAGAAATGGAAGAATATGGGGTTCTACCGCCTCATCCACATATTGCTGGGCGTTCATATGGCCGCGGATAAAAAACAGACGGGCCCTACTCCCATAAGTTATAGCACCCCATACCATAATCCCCACAGTTTGGTGCAAATGCCTCGCAACAGAAAATTCAACATTGCTACGTTCCCTACGTGTTCGTCTGACCCTCGTACGGCCATCATGCATCCCCAAACGTAATCGGGATTCATCACTGAACACCACCCTATGCCCCTCTAGGTTCCAGTGCAGTCGCAACCTACACCACTCCAAACGCAGCTGTCGGTGTTGAACCGTTAGTGGTAGCACAAGATGTGGCCGATAGGATTGCAAGCCGAAAGCACTGATTCTGCTGTAAAACGTTCGAAGGGTTACAGGACGACCTTCGTTGGTTAACCATTGATCGGCAATTGATCTGGTACTGAAGAATCGGTATCTTGTTGCCATAAGTCGAAAATGGTGGTCCTGCATCTCATTTGTTCTTCTTCGCCTCCCGGCTCATCTTCTGCGACGTTCCTGACCATTCCTAGTCCATGCCTAATAGCAGCGCATGATGGTGGATTGGTTCCGGTTAAGGCTCTGAACGAAAAACCACTTTCGCACAAACCAACAATACAACCTCTGTCAAATTCGCTTAATTGGCGGTAATTTCTACGTTGGCAAGATCACACCCTCAAAACAAACCATCAAAAGCGAAAACAATAAAGAACTGAACAAAATCTAGCAAAACATACACCTGATAAATTTGTTAGAAAAAAGTGAAGGAACTGTCAGATGAGCCATTATCACTTGATCCATATGAATGAAATTTTAATCAATTGTTACCTTTTAGTAGTTAAACGCTTCTGCCAAGTTTGGTCAAAAAATTCCTACTCCTTCTTGGTATTGCGATTTCCATGTCACTGATTATACGTTATATAACAATAGATATACGACACAAGAATTGCTTTCAAAGCATAAAACCAATGAGATTTGTAGAAGAAGACGAAGATTAAAAGGAAACCAATATCAAAACGCAAAAAAAGAACATGGAAAGACATATAAATGCAGAAATTTTGCGGGAGCAGCCTAGAAAATAAGTTTATGGAGATGTAGCAACTCCAATAGTAGGACAGCTATAGCATTATTATAAAAACTGTTATCATAACAAGGGCGAAAGAAGTTCTTGGAGTTAAAAAAAACAAGGACCAGATGGCCTAACAAACATGGCATTGAAGCAAAATGAAAGCAAGAAAAAGTGTCTTAATAATAGTCTCAGTAGAAATGAGAAAAAAGAAGAGAAGAAGCAGAATTTGAGAAACAATGCAGATGAATGCAAAGGAAGATATACTGAGAGACGCAATAACAGCAAGACGATACATTTGATACAAAATACGCACTAGGAAAGAAAAGAAGAAAATTGACAAAGAGGTAAATACGAGGCCCAGGAGGGAAATTACTGAAATCTGACACTAGCATCCTCAGAGGATGGCAAGAATATGTTTCCAAAATATAAATAAAGCAGAAAGTATAAAATATTAATCTAATGAACAGGAGTAATAGAAGCAATAAGAATAGGAATAATAGAGAAAATAAGAATAGCAATTAAAGAACTTAAATGCAAGGAAACTGCACGAGTAGAAGATGGACGATATATTTAATGAATTAATTATAACAGGAATGCAAGAAAAGCGCCAAAATACTTTATAGGCTACTCTATAAAAATTCGATAGAAGAATGGACAGAAAGACTAATTATTAAAATACTTAAGAAAACAACAAAAGGTAATGATGGAACTGGGGGGCAATTAATGTACTCAGTCTAGTAAGTAAAATGCTCTGCAGACCAGAACGAAAACTGAGGAGAATGGATAGTAAAGAGCAAATCAGGCTGTCTTCAAACCAAGGAGATTTTTGTATTCACCATGTACTATATAATATAGTATACATATACATGTATATATTGATACAATCTACACGATCGGGATAGCTTAGGAGAAAATTAAAATATCAAACATTAAATTAAATTTTTAATTTTTATCCCTCTGCTACTTGCAATCGTATTTCTACTATTGTAGATTTTTAACTTTGCTACAGATTTTAAAATATGGGCGCCAGGTGACAAATTTTTAAACTTGCCTCCAAAAAGAAATTAAATAAAATCTCCAGCATGTAAACATCTACGTCGCAGTTAGTCGGTTCTATAGCGTCCTGTAAAAATGCTACCAAATAAGCATGTACCAGAAATGGCCTTAATAATCAGCTAAATTCAAGCCGGCTTAACATGTGAGAAGCACTTCGTTAAAACCTATAAGTGTAGTTTTATAACTCGAGTTCAAAATTCCACAGGTACAAAAAAACAATCTGGCGGTGTCCTCCACAAGAATCCGAAAGGTCAGCTGAATCTCTAAATAGGTAAGTTTATTAAATTACCTTTTGTTGCTATCTTTCTTGCTGGTGTCACTATCTACGCAGATGAGGTGTCGACCCTGCACCAAATTCAGGATACGTTGCAGCGACGTGCCACAGTCAAATCTTGGTAAGTTAACCAAACCATATTTTCTTAATAAAATAAACACGCTTCAAACTTTTACGTATGTTTATTAACCACAACAGAACAATTAATTTATAACTTTAGAATAAATATAAAAAATGCGTTAATTCACGTAAAACTTCAACAGTTTTTTTTAACATCAAATTTTTTTATAAATGAACAATACAACCTAGCAACCAACAAAATGTTTAAAAATCAACGATGCTAAAATTGCGTTAAAATAAACCAAATGATACATGGATCTAAAAATAATTACAATTCAAATTTTGACGTTTTAAATAATTAATTTCTAAATGTTTATAATTTCACAGCGCCACTTTCCAAACTGCCCCCGACCACATAGACACTTAATACACGTTCTAAAATGGCCTCCAAAACATCCCAAGGGTCCACACAAAATTCAAAATACACCCTTCCAAAAACTTCTCCGATCTTGCTGCATCTTCTTACGAGGTACAAAAATATTAGAGCTGAGCTGTTAATTGATTTCTAGGTAATCTATGTCATGTTCCTGTGCATGTATCTTATCATAAAATCTTCTTAATAATAAGATATTAACAAAAATTCTTTTTGTTCTACGTTTTCATCATTAACGAGTTTTCGCAGAGTTTTCAACCCAAACAAGACGTTAACTGCATTAAGGTCCGCCCTTAATTATGAATCAAAAAGAAAACCGACTTCAATGACAAGATATTATGCACGAGTATCCTTTGAAAATAAATAAATTGACATCGAACAAACTAGTAGTTAAAATCCATCACAATATACATATATAAACATATTTAATGCTGTATTATTTACCCTAAATAATATATTTTGCCTACGTTATGTTTTGATCATGTTGATAGGATGCTGTTTTTACTGTTAATGATCTAGATTATGATTAAAATTAAGATTAACTGGCTTATTATAAATTAAATCATGCTCCATTGGAGGTATTTGTTATCCTAATTTATAAATTTAAATCTTAAAACATAAAAAGGTATATTCCGAGCTTTCTTGAGATACGAATTTCGGATTTTAAAGGAAAGCAGTTCTGTAAAAGCTATCAAACGGAGAGGACGTATTGTTTTATCGCTCCGAGTATTAAAGCTAAGTCAATTTAGTCTATTTTTGTATGCTGGGAGGCGGAGTTGTATTAAATTTTAGAATTAAAATGTGAGGTTAAGTGTTATAATTTTATATTTGCAAACAAGAATTAATTTTCGTTCAATCTTAAACACGTGTTAAAGTCATTTTGATTTAATAAATCTTCCCTGGTGTTTTCCAAGTTGAAGATAATGTTTAATTTATATACGATGTTCCTACAAACTGAATTTGTTTCCATTAAATTGAAATGTGATTCCTGAATTAAACAATTAAGTAAATTTCTTCCTTACATGTTTTGAGTTACAAGTTCTTGATCCATTTGAAGTATCATGACTTCGATATTATCATGTTTTTGGACTTATATTTCGGCATTTAACTTTTAATGAGTTTCGCCGTTATTGTATTCCGACACCATGGACACAGCTGATTATAGAGTACTGAAGCGTATCCAGGCCTGATTCATGCGGATATCTATTTAGAAGATATTTCAACTATTTTGCGGTATAGTCTATTTTAAAACCTTTGCCGATGAGAGATAATTATGCAGGTATTTAAATAATTTAGTCCTTAATTGTATGTAAGCTATCATGTTGGGGAAGCCACGTTATTAATATAAAATGAACCCTGATATGTCTTATGTAATTTTATATGTGTGTTTATGTTAAATTTGACTTTTTAAGAAAATCTTAAATTTAATAATCTGTTTAATAATTTTGTTTATTTTAACAAAACATAGCATATATTTATGACGCTAAACATATATGTGTAATACCAAATAAAATAAAGAGGATAGTAAAGTTGCTACAGGAAGTATACACTGCACTGGTAGTACACAATGGAGAGGAGACAGAAAAACTCAATATCAAAAGTGATGTGAAACAGGGGTGTTCGGGTTCACTCTAACTTATTTTATTCCTCCTAGTCCTTTCGGAATTTATATGGAGATTTTAATCATGGTACAACTTGTGTTTGCTGATAACATCTGCCTCATCACTAAAAAATCATAACACTAGCAGAAACATATTATTAACACGTTGAATATCCGAACAAATAGGACGAAGGATCATTATAGCAAGACAACAACTTTAGATTATGAAGACCATCAAATCCGCTCATATACTAAAGTTGGTGAACAAGCTTAATCAGCTTATTGTGCAAGTTTAATAGCATATAATTAACAATGCTATATTTTAATAAAGTCGCAAAATATACAGCTCTTAATAGATCGATGCCAAAATAATACTAAACATGCACGTATGTTGCTGCAGCATGAAACAATCGACTGGTGCTGTCATACCCAAAGAAGAAACTTATTCCGCCAACTCAATGATATGTTATTTGTACTATACAGATCGTCTCTGTTTTTTTGGAAACATAGGAAATACATGAGTGCAACAAGGAGGTGGGATAAAAGATAGAGAAATGATATATAGGGTTTGGGGAAGGGAAAATAAGTATCCATGGACACCAACAAATAGTATGCCTTGACCGTATTAAATTTAATTTAATGTCATTTTGGTCTATTTGTCATATTACATTTAATTTCCAAATAATTTGTAGTAAAATGAAATTATTAAAATGACTTACACACTAGAAGAAAAAATACAAATAATTAAGTGGGTTTATGCCGGTAACTCAATTATCGACACAATTAATTTATTTGTAAATGCATTTGAAAATCGTCCTATTCCATCTCCATCAACAGTGTCGAAGACTGTGAAACATTTTGAAGAAAGTGGATGTATTGCAAAGTGTAGAAAATGTCATCCAACCAATGGCAACCGCATCAATGCTGAAAAGGAAGAACGTAAGTTGTTGGTTTGTGCAAGTGTAGAGCTAGATTCTTCTAAATCTTGCCGACAAATAGCTGAAGAAATAGGTACCAATAAGGACACCGTTCAAAGAACTTTACAAAGAGAAGGATATCATTCTTATAAAATAGCTACCAGTCAGCAAATCTTTCCAGAAGATAAAGTAAGAAGAATGGAGTTCTGCGAAGATATTATGGAACGGGCAAATAATGACGATCATTTTATTTCAATGATCTGTTTTACAGACGAATCCTCATTTCCATTACTTGGTAGACATAATCCGTCCGCCGTTAGATTTTGGTCCCGTAAAAATCCACATATTCGAATGGATTACAGGACTCAGTATCCTCAGAAGCTGAATGTTTGGGCTGGGATTTTAAATGACGGCGTTATTGGGCCGTTTTTCATTGAAGGGAATTTGAACGGAGATAAATATTTGATTATGTTGCAAAACCAAATAATACCTGCGTTACAACAAGTCTCTGTTGATTTTCAACAAATTTGGTATCAGCAAGATGGCTGTCCGGAGCATAACACTGCTGTGGTGCAAGGATATCTGAATAATATCTTTCCTAATCGTTTGATTAGCACACGGGGAACAATTTTATACCCACCGAGATCGCCCGACTTAGCTTTACTTGATTTCTTTGTATGGGGGGTACATAAAAGAAATAGTTTACAACAGCGAGAGGGCCAACAATCTAAATGAATTGCGTCAAAAAATTGTTGATGCTTTTATAACCATTACTCCTGCAATGTTAAATAAAACACGGCGAAGTTTTTACAACCGGATGGGATACTGTTTAGCTGAGCAAGGGGGTTTATTTGAACATTTAATATAGTTTTCATTTTGTTAATAATTTCGTTAATTTTGTATGAAATTCTTTATTTGCTTTGATAATACTATTCTTTATTATTTTGTACTGATTTTAATTATTATTGACATGCATGTCACATACAATTACATTTATTATGTCAAATATGTTAAATTGATTTTCATAATAACCATAGATACTTAAATTCCCCACCTTTCATCTCCTACGGTCTGTCCTTGTTGCACTCATTGCTATGTTTCAAAAAAAATCGAGACAATCTGTATAATTATTCTCGGGAATTTCAGCGATTCGAAAGAATCAAAATTGAACGTTTGTTATTGAGTTCAATGGAGAAGATTGATTAATATGATTATTAATCTGGTCTAATTTTCAGCAAATAATTGGGAATACTTCCATCCAGGTTCTTCTTGAGAGCTTGTTGTTGTGGACGTAATGTTTTCATTTGATAGATATTCTTTGGTGGTGTGGTTATCAGAGATTGGCTTCTAAGGGTTTCTTGTATGGTGTTTTTTAGAGTGCATTTCCACCCAGCAGCTTATAATATATTTGAGGTTTTTGTACTGTAGCTTCACGAGGTAAAGCTTCGTTTAATAAACTCACCAAACTTGCACACAGTAACATGTTACATTTGTACTATCTCCCCTAGCAAAACCTATATGCAATCAATATTTTCTTTCAGAAACCCAAACAAACCAAATGACTGTGTTGTAACTCTGATGGAAAAATCCATTTAATTATACATAATGAAACAAAAACCATATACTTTAAAATGTCTCAATCAGTAAGCAAATTTATTATAATTACTGAAAATGTCCTTCCTTCACTTATTAGCTTTAACGGTATGGTGTGTTTAGGACTTCGACATCAGAAGCAGTACAAGGTAAACAACAGGTATAATTATAGTAACAGCATATTTGAAGTTGGTATTGATCTTAGTCTTTGTCTTCCATTAACAAACTCCTTATAATGTAACATTTACGATTTACACTTGTATATTTACTAAATTTACTTATATGTGCTTATATGTGTCAAATATTTTTAGATTATGTTTGTCATCACAATGATATAAAAGTTTTATTATTTGATGTGTATAACCAATTGTCTTCTTTTAGGTGTTGACCTAAGTTTTATTTTTCTGAATGCCAATATTTGTAACAGCATATACGTTCTTTGTATGTAGTATCAAATATTGCTAGATACAATAAAAGATTTCAATTTTATAAGCCCTCCCACACGGTATTGAATGAACAAATTGGCCGTTAGTAGAAGCTTTAGAATGGAACACGACGACCAAGATCAATACCAACAAGTATTCTATTACTATAATTATTTGCACTTGTTGTTTACCTTTGACATTGAAATTCTAAACATATAAAATGGGTTGTTACCACAACTACACTTGTTGTTTACCTCTTCAGGATGACGTTAAAAATACGACGAAATAGAAAATCTTGCAAGTATTAATGGTATTATATTTAGGTATGTATTCGTATGAATTTCACCAAAGTAAGGCAATAAACAACTAAGAAAATATCTTAGACATAAACAGGTTTGTAATAGATCGTGTCTACAGAATGTTCAGGGCTTCAGTAAATATGTAGATTTTTCGACCATTGCATATAACAGATAACCCTAAAGTAGCTAAATGCTAAATAGAACGATATTGCGAAGGTAGGTAGAAAATGGTAATAGAAACAAGTCGGCCAGGAAGACTGCAATGTCTTAACATAATATTCTACTGTCTATTTAAGGAAACATAGTATAAAATGATTACTTTCACCAAAAACAGATTGATTAAGTTTAGAACTTCTCAGAGTGCTATGGAAAGAGATCTGTAGAGGAGTGAACCTTCACGACCAAAGGAAACACGAGGAAATAAGACATAAATCGAACTAGAAGAAAAATTAAAAATGAAATGGTGTTGGGTTGCACATCTGCCTCCTCAAGATACCTCTACCAACCGCTGGGACACAAATATCGCTTCATGGAGACCAATAGCAGCTAAGACAAACACGGGAAAAGCCCGCAAAGAAGATGGATCGACAACGTCAAACAAACGGCAGGAAGAAATGGTTCCAAATAGCGTAGGATAGAAATAAGTGGAAGAAACTGAAAAAGACTATGATCAGCAGTGGACAGATCAAAGCTGAAAAAAAATATGAGGTTTCTCTTATAATTTCCTTAATACATATTTCTTTCGATAAATGCACTTTTTCAAAACAAAGTGGCAACACACTTTCCTGTTGGCATAAGTAATAACACGACAAGATGTAATACATGCTTCATAATTATCTTCTTCTTTTCCTTTATCTCTTCTGCTTCATGCCATTACAGTGTCGGGCTTAGGGCTTCGATCCATTTTCTATAGGTGTTTCCGTCTCTTGCGATCCCTTTCACTTCTTTTAGTGTTTCTTTCCCCTTCTTGACACTATCTCGGTTGTCATCCCAGGTTTTCTTGGCCTTCTACTTGATGTCCTGCCTTCTATTCTTGCCTCTTATGTTCGGTTCGATAGTCTGTTGCTTGTTATACGTTGAACATATCCCAGCTATTTTCAGTTGAGTATTTTCTATTTTGTGCCTTTCTCTAGTTGTTCTCTTGTTACGCGATTCCTAATTTTATTTGGTCTTGTCTTTCCTTTTATCTTCCTCAGATATCGCATCTCTGTTGCTGTTAATTTTGATTTGTGTTTATCTGTCATAGTCCAGCTTTCAGCTCCATATGGACTGTTTTGTAGCCAAGTAATTTCGCCTTGCTATTGGTTTCTCTTTTTCCTACTTTGTTTCAAACTTCTTTATATATTTTTCCGTCTCTGGAAATAGTTGTTCCCAAGTATTCGTCTTAATCCTTTTAGTCTTATTCTTAAATCTGCTCCTTGTTATGCTTTTTATATGTTGATATGCATCGCTGCTGTTATTTCCAGTCCCTTCGTTTCTAATTGTCATTTACTAGTTGCTGTAAGTCTCTTTCATTGCTTGCAAATAGTATTATATCATCGGCATAGACCAGATCTTGCATATGTACTGATTTTATATTCCAGTTACCCACTTTGAGCATTCTTGTATTTCTTTTGAATTTCTTTGTTATGTTATCTATTCTTCATAATTATGTTGGTGAGAAACACATTACATAACACAACCTAAAAAACGAAAACTGATAAGGAAAATAGCAACTGGGGAAAGCAACGCACCAGAGAGGACGGAAGACCACAAAAGGTTGCAAAAATTACAAAATCTTTACATTTTCAACCTAACGCTAAGATACGATGGCAAAAAGAAGACCTACTGGAAGTAAACTCAAGAAGAGACATTTAATACCTGCATATTATGTAGTTAGGTAGTTCAAGATTGTCAACTTCGGGGGTATTTTGAGGCTATGGCAGAGTTTCCTTCTAATAGAGAATCTAAGGCTGAATCGTTAGAAACAGTTATGCTGAATTGGGAAATAAATTCAGTTCTATGGGTTTCTTCCCACAGTAAATATCTAATTTCCGAAACAAGACTGGAGCTCTTTTCGGCAAAACTTGTTATTAGGTAACTAAGTATCAAGCTCTGATTTGAGAACTTCTCAGTGATCAACGTTTCGCCAAGTAGCGAACTGGTGGACTGTGAGTCTGTCCTTATGCCCTGAAATTGACGAAGCGTTGTCAATCTTGGTTACATAAGTAGAGTATTACCTTATCAGATGTCCGACTCATTGCCACTTCATGAGGGATCTGACAAGGATGTAAGACGACCTATGAAGCAGAGAAGTAATAGACTGGAGACCGCAAACCGTAAAAAGATCACGAGGAAAACCTGGAACACGCTGGAGAGGTAATATTCAGAAATTAGTTTGAATACAGTAGATAAGGGAGACGATAGATCGAATAGAATGCCAACAGTTAGGGGATCCATTCATCTAGAGATAGAAGACGATACTCTACAATATGATGCTGATGCTGATGATACTACGATGATCTTGTTCGGATACAACAATCTACAAACGATGACTACACGTTGTTGAGAAAGTATAACTAAGATGCCCTCATTCATGCTAGCGGCCTAGAGGCAATTAAACCAGCATGTTTTTGATATTCTAGCGTAAATATGCCGTTTGTGACAGTAGCTCAGCGTATTCCAGATTGCACAAGCATGCACACTGTTGAAAACCTTCTAGTTCCCTAAATGCTAGATACCTCCAGTTAAAAACCAGGAAACTTACATGGGAGGGCTGCATAGCAAATAAGTTCATTCTTGTAAGCTCATACTAAATCTGGCAGTTAATTTTAGTATACTAGCAACATTAGTTGTAACACATGACCTTAAAGATGTATTGCAGAACTCTTCCTTAGCCAAAAACTGTTAACATCTAACGTCACTTTAAGTTTCTAATTTTCTCCGACTGAAAGGGACAGCTTCGCCTTCGTTTAACACGGTCTATGGAAATAAAGCTAATTCCTTCATTAATATTTAAATACATATTCCTTGGCCACTTCTCAGTTCTGTAAGGTCTTTCTTATAGTCGCCTTTATAAATACTTAAGCACAGGATCAAGCTATGTGTAACTGAATGTCTTAAAATTTGATTGCGGTCGTGCTTAGGTTGGTCGTTATTATTAAAATGTATGTTGCAGTGAAATGTCGGTAGGAGTATTATCTACGGCCAGGAAAACTCTAAACGAAACCGAGTGCTTGACAATAAATAAGTTGCGTCTATTTAAATATTATTTGGCAATTTAACAAAATTACAATAATTTACTGTTTTCATGTATATTATTATATATCAGGCTTACTAACTATGCTATTACGTGCCTATGTAATCTTCCTACTATTATATTCGTTTATGGGTAAGGATGGGTAGCCGCAATACACTAAATCTCATATAAAGTTTTTGATTATAAAACTAGTAATCAAAATCTTTTTCATATCTGCGTACTTTGTCATTACGAAAGCTTTGAATTTGTATTTAGTATTATCTTCAGATATTTTGGAATTTGCTTAAGAGATGTTAAAAAGTAAGGAAACCAGATATACTGGAGCAATTCAAAACAAGTGGAAACCGTTTTGGGATGTCAATAAAGTCAGATAAGTACAAATTTTACGATGAAACCTATCAAGAACCTAGTAAACCAATAAAAGATGCCGTAAAAATCATCTTGGCGTCAAAATATCGCCTACGGGGTTGTTGAAAATGTGTTCCAATATACTTTTTGAATCCAATAACCATTAAGCAAATTACAGCAGGAAATAATAAACAGGACAATTGTAACAAGCACAATGTATACATAAATCTGCTAGTTGCCCGGAATTATTTGGAAACTTTTCTAGTAAACTTTGAAAATGGAGAAGTGCATTAAAACATATTACACTACCAGAAACTACTTGTACATAACTTACACATGATGCATTATCCGGTCCGCTTAAAGAATGTGTATTTGGCCTAATATTTCACGATTCGTAGGATACAGAAAAGTTTTAATGAGTTTTAGGTTCTGCGTATAACACAATGTCTCTATGAAGACTTCTGAATAATTTTTCGAGCTTGTTAAGTAATTCTGGAAAGGCTGTTTCTCCGAAAATAATACCAAAAAACTTTATAATTACGTAGATACAACCGTAGAGTTGTACAACAATGTTCTTAGTACTTAAAATTAATCTCTCAAAATTAGAAAATCTTCCAGCAAATACGTCTTTCTTTAGAGGTACACCTGGGCCCAAACTTTTAATTATTCCCGAGATTACAATTTTGAAGTTTTTATGCCGTCAAACAAAGGATAACAGTGAGATATTTGCTATAAGAATATATTAACTTTTCTTTTGTGCTTTTACATCAGCTTATTTATTTCGAATATTCTTCAACTGTATATTTTAAAAGTCTGTCTGACGTCTAACAACATAAAGGCACTTTAATAAAATACATACTTAACAACATTACAACAAAATTCACTATAATTGGCAATTCACATTTAACCTAATTAATTAACATTCAGAAACTAAGAAATTCAAAATTTGAAAAATTATATTTACCCAGTTTCTTAGAAAATAGTGAAATGCGATACGTAGCATTCAGGTTATTCATAGGTGACTGGAACGATAGCGTCCCTAATAAAGTCTCATCTATGGTCTTATTTATGTACTGGTTGGCTTGAAATATATGCAATTATTGGTTTATAGTTTGTAAAAAACGAATTCGTTAAACCAAAACTTTTACAAGTGAAAGTACTAAGTTAGTAAGCCCAGCTTAATTTACAAAAGGATCGAATCGAAATTACAAGTACGAGGAATATTAAACCAACAGCTCAATACCTGCGAAATTAAGGACAATGGGAACAAAACATAAATTATCGTGGTGGCAATAGACAGAATGAAGTACAGAATTTCACAAGCTATTGAAAAGCAGTGAAGTGTAAGCACAAAGGGCTTCGTGTTCACAGTTTGCTATTTATAAATTTATTATTGCAGTATTGAGATTTTTTTCTCAGTTCTTCTATGTGGTTAGAAGGCAGTACTAAAGCTGTGTGCTTAATTAATTATAATACCTACGCGCTTGCGATTTATTACTCTCGTTGTATACTCAACGACGTTGCCGGGGGGCGCTTAATTTAATGTTAAACGATGTGCTCAGTACTTCTAATCTTTAGTTGAAACTTATCAGAGCTGTGTGCTTCTTGATGGTGATATGTGTGCAAATAGAGAGCTGTATGTGTACTCGGCTTGGCTAAAGTTCAATTCATAGGTAATTTCTTTAGGTAGTTGATCATCCTGATAACTTCTGTTCATGGACAGAATAAACTTTTATTCTTAACTTAACTTTTGTGTAATGCTAGAATATTAAAGTAATTTTTTAATTAAGAATAACAATTACCCATTCTTGATTTATTGATAGAGCTGTGTGCTTAGCGACGATGGGTGCATCTAATCTAATAACAACCTATGTGCTGAGTGTTCCTACTTCGTTCTTACAATTTTCTACTTAAGCTGTGTGCTTCTTGGTGGTGATGCGCGTATAAAAAGAGAGCTGTGTGCTCACTCTTCTTGGACAGTGGTCAATGTACAAAGCTTTCGTAAAGTAGTGGATAAATTCGAGAAATATTTTAGAAGGGTTTTCACGGAAATCCTCGGATATGTCAATCTTATTTTTTATAAGTGTATCTTTCCTGATAATGGTACTTTTTCGATCGTCCTTTAATTTCGTACTATGACGTCATCGACAATTTTTTTAAATGGCACCCCATACTTTCGTTTGCGAATTTGGGTACAGCACGTTCTTCTAAGTACGACATTGTCAGAAACGTATGACCTTGAAGAGGAAAATTTTGGAAATAATCAATCCCAAAGTTTCAAAAGTGTATGATAAAGTTATCAGAGTAGACCAATAATAATTTTCAAGGAGACGCTGGAAAAAAAAATGACGGTGTTGACAACATATTTAACGCTGGAATCCGTCAAATTTTATTATTATTTGCGCATTTTTATAAAATCGGATTAATAGGTATATACAGGGTGATAACAAAAAAAATTTTAAAAAATAATTTTACTATTTCAAAGTACTAAATTTAAGACAATGATTAAATTAAAAAAACATCTAAATTAAATGTCCAACATGTAGACCGTTGACTTCCTGACAGTGGCCAAGACGATGAATAAATTCTTTTTGAACATTGTCAATAACGTCAGGAGGTATACGTTGTATCTCATGATGAATTCTTACCTTTGTCTTCTAAATTCTCTGGCCTACTAACGCACACTTTATTTTTTAAGTATCGTCACAATATCTAAATCTAGGGGTGTCAAATCTGCCGACCTGGTTGGCCACTAAATCTAAACAAGATCAGGTTCCTCTATGTCTGGATACAAAGCTTTTAGTGCAGGAATAAGGTCGTAACGAAGAAAATCCAAATATCTTGCACCGGTTAGATTCACGTCAAAGAAATAGGGACAGGAATTCTTCCGTCGATTATGCCGCACCACTCATTCACTTTCTGGGGATATTGAGTGCGATACTCCATCATCCATCAGGGATTTTCGGCAGCCCAATAACTGCAGTTTCGCCTATTGACATGGTCGTTCAAAACAAAGGTAGCCTCGTCAGAAAAAATGATGTTTTTACGAAATTATTATCATTATTGCATAGCTGTTGCATTTCCATGCAGAATTGATTTCGCCGTTCAGACAGCTCATGGATAAGGCGTACCTTATAAGGATGGCACTTCGCTTTTTTCATAATTTTATAGACTGTGGACGCTGTCATATTGAAATTAGAAGCCAATTGGTTAGGTGTTGAGTAATGATTTTCGTGCACTGCCAACAAAACATTAAGCTGATCGTCTTCTGGTGGTGTTGGTCGACCAGATTTAGGAAGATCACGAACATGTCCAAATTCACAGTATTTATGTAGACTCAACTTTGCTCACCCTGCTTTGGCTAATGGGTTGCCGATCAGGATGAGTAGCATGAACAATTCAACTACTTCTCTTTGGTTGCGCATCCTGTTTCCAAATCCGATCATACAAAGAATTTCAATTCTGTCTCGTTCAGTTAATTTAACCATGTTTTATAAAATGACAAAGTTACTACTCAATAAACACTTCAAATACACTACTTTTGACAAACAAAAGATAAGAAATGCATTCATTCAAGAAATACCTCCTTACAACTGTCCAACCGTGTTTTTTTAAATTATTATTGGTCTACTCTAATCGCTTTACCATACATTTTTGAACCTTTGGGACTGATTATTTCGAAACTTTCCTCTACAACGTCATACGTTTTTGACAATGTCGTACTCAGAAAAATGTGCTGTATGCAAATTCGTGAACAAAGGTATGGGGTCGGTTTTAAAAAATTGTCCACGACGTCATTGCTTGCTTGTTTTGAAAGAGCGAGATCTAGAACGCGGTTTTCCAAGCATCTCTATGCACTTGGGCCATATGGCCCATTGTACATCCTAACTAAGAATTTTGCCTATCTGGGGTAATTCCAACTCCAGTAGTGATTTTTAACGTGTCACACATCGCAGTGGCACGGCACCTAGGGCTTTACTTCTTATCCGACAAAAGCCGCATTATTAGATTTTTCCCCGCTAGAAAAATCTCGCCGACCTTGGCCAGGTTCGATCCCGCGTCCCTCGGATCCAAAGGCAAATGCGCTAACCACTAGACCACCGAGGCCGGCCCATTACGTCATAGTGCGAAAACAAAAGACGATCGAAAAATGACAATTATCAGGAAAGATGCACTCATAAAAAATAAGGTTGACGTGTTCGCGGATTTTCTGTGAAAGCCCTTCTAAAATGTTTTATCGAATTTATCCACTACTTTACGAAAGCACTGTATAAGTATTAACTTTAGGTAGTTGGTGATTTGAATAGCTCCGTTTGGTTATGAACTCTTGCACACCATGAAATTCTATTCTTAAGAGATAGCTATTTCATAGATATTTGCTTAACTAATAATAGCAATTTAATTAATAATAACAATTACACAATTTTAATTTGTTGTTAAAACCTTATACCTAGAGACGATCCTGGGTACACCTAATGTAGTATTGAGCTATGCGCTAAGTGTTTGTACTGTGTGCTTGAAACTTTCTGTTTGGACTGTGTGCTTATTAGTGGGGATGTGTGTTCAAGTAGACAGCTGTGCGTTCGCTCTGCTTCGCCAACGGTCAATTCATAAGTACTACCTTTAAGTAGTTGGTGATTTTAATGGCCTCGCTTGGTTATGAACTTATAAACTTACAGAAACAATTAACTTTAATCCTTAATATATTTATAACTCGTATGTAAAGCTATGATACTAAAACTATGTACCTAATTAATTATATCAGTTACGCGCTGTTAATACATTACTAGAACGGTGTGCTTAGCGGCGACGCCGGGTGGCCCCGATGTAATATCAAGCGATGTGCTAATAGTTTATATGCGTTCTTGAAGGTTTCTATTTAAGCTGTGTACTCATTGGTGGTGATATGTGTCTACTTAGGGTGCTGTGTGATAATTCTGCGTGGCTAATGGTCAATCCATAGGTATTTTCTATATGTAGTTGATCATTTGAATGGCCTCGTTTGGATACTATCTCGTCAACAAAATGAACTCAGCTTTGTTCAGTAAAACTGTGTGCCAAAAAGATAAATGTTGGTGGTCAGTTTTATTATGCTTATTTAATTCTCGAGTTCTAACTTATCACAATATTTCTAAGTAATAGTTGATTCTGGCTTTAAATACTTTAAATATCTGTAAGCTAATGCAAGAAATCATATTTTATTTCCCAGTTTGACATAACTGTATAAAGCAATATTTTCTAACGGTAGACCATCGAGAGATATAAGTAGATAATACTGTATTTTTTCTTTGGCACTCAATTGCGAATGTACAGAACAGCTAGAGAAAGTACATCAAGTACATAAAATAAGTTTACCTGACCATGAAGCTTAAAGGATAAAAAATTTGACGGTAAAGTATATTGCAGCATTCCCACAGAACCGTAAAGTGGTCTCATGCTATATTTTATTTGTTAGTTCGCTACGTCAACTTTAATTCGAAAATCCTTCCATTCAGTATGAATTGTCCGGCTTAAACCTGATATGACTTCTACAAATCTTCTTATAACCTTAGACCTTTCACATAAACTTACTGGAAATCTTAATTTACTTTACTACTACATAGGTACAGGCAATATTAAGATAAGTTCAAAATACGTTTTTCGATTTAATTGAGCACCTTTTACCGACTCTTCCTTAAAGGTTCCTAAAAATGTCATGTCATTTCATCAAGAGGCTCTTATATCAATTGCAAGAAAATGTGTATTTCGTTGCAGTGCTGAGCAGTGAATAGGCCTGATTTACTCTAAAATCTAAAGCAGTCTTAATTGAAGGAACTGAAGGAAGAAGGCTTGAATGCACAACACAGAGAAACCGGCTGTTTGCTTGCACAGCTAACAGGAAGTAGTTTGGCTTGCTTGCTGCTAATGCCCTTTGAATTACCTTAAAACTCCGCAAGAACCAATAAGAATTCTAAGTACAGGCAGCACTAAATATACTCACATTACTATAGGGCACATTTATATACAGTGTATGAGTTTCAAATTATAAATTACCCTTTTTATTAAGGCTGGAAATGGTAATGAGATTGCAGTGCAATTTTCTAAAGATTTGGTTAAGAATTTGCTTGCAAGTACGTTCAGAAAACTTGCAGAAAGCAATTTTGTGTAAAATCAGTAAAGAACAAACAACTTTGCCGCAGAAGTTTGTGTGTAGATAACTTACTGGAAAACATTTTTGAGTCAAGGAGTCAAGGTTTATTAATCTTCAAAGTAAATACAGGGAACGTTGAAAACATAATTGTTTAGAAAACTATAGAAAACTCCAGAATATAAAACGTTTCCAAGACTCAATATTTCAATTCCAGTAAAAGCTTTAAAGTTAGATTTTATTTAACCTTTCTTCTATTGTACTTATCATTTGTCTGACAATGAAGGAACGTAACACAAAAAGCTCAGAGTTGGTAATCACAATGGAAGACAAATGCGTTGCTGTATATGAATTTCGTATCCCTTCCACATGTCTCAACTTTTATTATTTCAAATCTCGCAATCATACAAACCAAATCAAATAGAAGCAATAAGCGTTTTCCCAATTAAATAGAAGTTATTTATATTTAAAAACTGCGTCGGCTACCTCTCGACACAGTTCATTTATGTGTTAATAGAATTACGACAATTTTAAATAATGTATATTTATTCAAAATCTAGTAGTTGTAGTACCTTGATATTCTGTATAAATATTATTTTTGGCATCCTATGTAGAAAAATTATGTTAGACACCTCGTCATTGGGATGGTACTCTGTTAGTCGCTAATTTCTATTTATCTAATATTCTGCTTATACTGGATGCAATTATGTCAAAGATACCAACACCAACTTGACTGATTTATTGTTTAACATTGAGGTAAGCATATGTACAGGATAATTCATTATAGAAACAAAAAGTAGTTATAGAACAGCACCAATATTAGAGAATACTATGAGAATGTCATTTGAAATACAAGAGAAATTGAACAATATGAACAATATACGGAGTATTCCATGTAAAGAAGGGAACCTCAAGCTGAAAATACTAAATATTCACTGTATCTTACTACAACCTATAACGTATTTCAAAAACTAGGGATTATTTTCCTAAACGGATATTTTATTTTTAAACTACATACCTTTACTCATTCGAGAACTCGTAAAAATATGAGCCAGATGTAAATGGCAAGCACGTCAGTGTCATATCGACAGAAACACGTACAACAGACTTACTTGGCAATTAAAGCCAGACTTGCAAAAAATCAGAAACGCTACATTTGAAACCCATATTACCACGTTATCAAAAGAGAACCATTCTATTTTGAAAGTTACGAAAGTGTTCCAAAGAAAAGACCAATCGCTCATATTTATCCATTGAGGAACAGGTAATATTAGAAAACAGAACACGTAATGGCAACTATCTTCATAGAGCATCTATCAACAGTCTATCTCAGGCAAACAACTAGATTGACTATCAATAAATTGAGAACCTCCTGGGTAGCCACAGCTCAATGACATTACTAATAAAACTTTTTCCCGCCTACAACCAAAAATTTTAAATCTCGTAAGTTTGACCTAATGTCACCTCTAATACTTAAACAACTATCTACACAAGCAATATTTCTATGCGCCACTATCTATAATAGTATGATAGGTTCACATACTATCCAGTAATGCTGCACAAACCCGGTAAACCAACAGAAGATGTAGCATCATATTGTCCATTGGCTTACTTTCATCTATATCAAAAGTATTTCAAAGACTTTTGCTGAAAAGCGTTACATAGACCGTCGATCAGAATGAAATAGTACCATCACAGCAGTTTGATGTTCAGAAACCACCACTGCATATTCCAGAAAAGTTATAAAATACTGAGTTAAATGGTAAAGGTCTTGAGAAGAAGCAATTATGTACTGCCGCCTTGCTTTACATACAACCTGACCACATGTGGCATATCGGACTATTGCAGGGGTGGCCAACAAGTCGATCGCGATCGACCGGTCGATCGCGAAGCCAATTTGGGTCGATCGCGAGACCAATCTGGCAAGAGCCGTCGGGTTACGAGTGAAACAAGCGAAGTCAAGATTTTCAAGTTTTTACGTTATTTGTGTTTTCTGTTCGAATTTTTTTTTCAACTCTAGATAGGTGAAGTCGTATCATTCTTGAAAATAATATTTTTAATCTTAACTTGATGTGTTTGTTGTAAGGAGTGGTGGTAGATCAGTTGGTAAAGCGCTCGCTTTCTGAGTAAAACATCGATTCTGGTTCGAAACCTAAGCATTGCTATGCAGATTTATAAAAATCTTTTCTACAACCGACCACACACAATTTCCCAGTCGGGCTTGCAGCCGTGGTTTCTTAATGCTAAAAACCTTCTCTGGAATTTCTGTCGTTCGGATTCGACGTTGAACTGTGGCTCTCCGGTATTTCTAATTCAGCGCCGAGGAGAAACACGTGGCAGTGAAGAGGCCGATGCCCAGCGGTGGGACAAAAAGGCTGCCAATGATGATGGTGATGAATGTGTTTCACTTGTAACCGAACGCAACGCGTGAACGTAACCTGCAAACGCAACAGTATGCATGCAGTTATGACTCATAGAAAAACACAGCCATTTTACCTTGAATATTTGGTAGTGCCATACGGTAGCTTCTTTTCTTTAGTATTAACAATATTATTATTATTATTATTAATCAATATTATCTATCCACGGTGACAACGTTGAGTTTCAATTTTTCTTCTGTTTAAAATGTAAGTACCTTTTCTTTATGTTTTAAATTAAATTGTGGCTTTTCTTACCTATCTACTTACTTGATTAGTGAGCGTTCTGGGCAACAGACGTCTAATCTGAAGTAGTTAACGAAGTTGGAAAATATTTAATTCAATATTTATTATTTATTTTGAACATTTAATTTTTTTCAGATAAGTAAGTGGAATTAATAAAGACTAAACAACGCTCTGTCCTGACCGATTCCCATACTGAGGATTCTTTATTATTACCTTTGTCAGGATATACACCTAATTATGATTCCTTGGTTAGAGACATGCAAACACAGTCTTCCTATTAATGTTAAGGTAACAAAATAAATTCTAAATCTGTCTTTATCTGTAACTAATTTGATTTAATAAGTATTATTAATAATTACTCATGTTGTTTTAATTCCCCCGGACATTTTTTGGCCCGTTAAATAATTGTATTATTTTTTACGTGGGTAGATATGCAAACATAGTATGTATTTTATCCCCCCCCGCCCCAAGTCGATCGCGACAAACTTTTATGATAAAAAGTAGATCTTATGTACACAAAAGTTGGCCACCCCTGGACTATTGTATAAATTGAAGCTTACTCTGTCCACACCATATTACCTCTTACGCAAATCCTACCTAACTGACCCCTACTTTTATAGATTTGTGGGGTTAACCATATACACAGCAATCACTTGATGTAATACAATAATAATACAGCTGCAAGCTGCTTTCTCAATCCCAATCACCCTGCCTCTCCAGCGTGTGGTATCTCTTCTTCCATATCTCGATCTCTTATCGTATGACTTATTCCCACGCTCCTCAATCTACGGGGTTACACTTTCTTGATTCTTCCAAGTGATATGCAAGTGAAAAGGACCTCCGGATCACCTTTTGTCCTCTATTCGAAACAACTACTTGAACCATTTTAATCCTCACTTTTCTATTTTGCGAACTACCGTTTCTGTGGATGACATTATATTTCTAACCTTTTCGTTTCTTACTGTCCGCATCCTTGGTTTCCTGGCACTCCTTTGCAAATAATCCATGTCTACTATTCTTAATTTTTATCTTCTTCCTTCATTGCCCTATTGCTACTCGCTTCTTGTTGTTTTTGTTAATATTGGCATCCCATCGTATGGAGTTGAGTATTTCTTTACTTTGTGGACATTTCGTGTCTTATTTCTTGTTTTCGTAGACCGTCTTTATCCACTATCGTTCCTAGATACTTAAATTGGTTTGCCTGTTTTATCCAAATTTTGGTAATCGGTCTTCTCCATGCCAGCTTGCGCCCCTATCACTTACAATCGGTCGCAGCATAAACTCCATGTTATATGAGTCCTGTGCCAACACTACCTGAGCGCTACTTCGAAGCAAAATTCAATCTTGAGACATCAACAAACTCGCTGCCGATATCCCAACTACAGCTAGCACAAAACTTACCAGTTTTGCGGAAGTTATCGCATTATTTACCGTAAACAGGAATCCCCTAGCGGCCTCATATAACCATCAGCACCACCACCTTAACCCCTCAAAGATTGACCCGGCAGGTGGCAAGTAACAGTAAACCAGCAAATGATACGTTTAAAAATAGACAGGTTGAAGGCCCTGAAGGAATATTTAACAGTATGAGATGTTGTATGAAAAATAAGATAAAATATCTAGGATTAATATTGGATTGAAGACTTACCCGAAAAGCCCATATAAAATACCTGAACACAGAAATCAACCTGATGAATGAGGGTTAATAGGTAAGAAATCCAAACTTACCATACACAGCAAAATTCTCCTGTACAAACGTCTAATCAGACTTATTTAGACATAGACAGTTCAACTTTACAGTTGTGTAAAACCCTCAAATACCAAAATGATTCAAGGGTTGCAATCCAAAGTACTAACAATGGTTGGTACGTCAGTAATAAGGCTCTACATGAAGACTAAGGCTTACCTCTGGTTAAAAATGTAATCCGCATACTAAGCCGAAGTTACATGTTACAAGTTACAACAATCTCTCTAGACATCCAGACAAAGAAAGTAGTATTTCAAACTTCCCCTAGCAGCAGGAAGAAGACAGGAAGAAAAGTCCACATCTGTAGGGTATCTGCAGATGTGGACCTAGAGCATTACTAATTAATTGCCTATCAGACTAATTACATAAGTAGTAATTAATTCAGAGTACAGTCACTGGGTTACTGCTTCGTTTTTCTGTAACACAGTCAATTAATTTACTAACTGCTCTGCTGAGCATATTGCAAATCAGTAGTATCAATAAAAGTATAATTACTTCTTCACGCAGCTTAATTGTATTACTTTTTCAAAGATGTTAGTAACCAGTGCATGGAGCATACCTCGTGAATCTTCTAATTTAGCAGCAAGTTTCAAACCTCTCAGTAGAAGGAAAACCATAATAAATGTATACATACATAGATAAAAACAGATACAAAATAATGAATCAAAAATTAAGGAAGAAGGTCTGACACGCAAAACGAAGCTCGCGAAGGTGCCAATAGAGCAAATTAATGTAGATAACATATTATATGGTTAATTTAAATTTTAAAGTCTTCAGGATCAATACTATGACCGTAAATGGTTAATTACAATACTTATCGGCAGGGGATTAGCTCGCTCCTTAGGCTTAGTTTATCAGTACTATCTGGAAAGCTCACCTTAAAAAAGCCCTAGGCTGTTATTAATTCCTGTTAAAACTCTAAGCACGCAACCATTTAATTATCACGGGCAATATAATCTATGTAACCCAAATTAAATTGCTTTTTATTTCACAATGTGTACAACAATAGACGCTCATAAAAAGCATTCCCAATTTCAGGACTCAAAATCACGTACTTCCGTAATTCACAGTTCACTAGGTGCACGATAAGCTCTGCTAACAGTCGTTATACACGGCAAAATCGTAAATAGCGATTATTTTCCGTGCGATTGGAAAAGTAAATAACAATCCTACTTGGATATCAACGATCTGAGTCACAACTTTATGGATTCATTTCAATACCACCGGGGAAATTAAAAGGATACAATTATCAGTTTTTTCTGTTGCGCCGTATTCATGCATAATTCACGTCCAAAAGGTGTTGTAATGGAATATAATCATAAATCTATTGCTGTGTTTTTGTTTCTACTATTCTTTATGATCTTCCCGCCCATTGTGCTATTAATATGTGGGTTTTTTCCCGAAATATTTTCTTTACGGTATTCTAGAAACCTATTACTAATTTAAAAATTCGTGATTCTTAGGGTCTCATTCCACCAGATAATTTCAACTACGGCCATTACAATGGAATAGAATTTAATGTTTTTTATCATAGTTGGTGGCTAGTAACTGTAGTCTTCAATGCCATTTAAATTAATTCAGAACGGCTCCGAAATCCGCACCGATACAAAAGAACGAAACAACTCTACGAAACGTAGACATAAACACACTTAAGACCATTATAGGAAGAACGAAATTAGATAGAATGCGTCATAGACATCGCACAATTTGTGAAGGAAAAGGGTAAGAAGTGGAAGGATCACGTAGAAAGATCTGCAAACAACAGAATAATGAAGATCACGAGAACTACAGAACTCCAAGGAGAAACAAGACCAGGAAGACAGCAGAAGATAAGGGCGAAAACCTGGTTAACATCTTATGCAGACTCGTTATGAGCCAAATGGTAGGGTAAAACACAGATTGCATTACCTAAAATGACTACTATATATCGTAATAAAATCTTCGTGTCAATATCGATTTAAAATTTGATGCTATTAGCAATTAGCAATTTTAGATTCCACGATAGTTGCACAGAAAAAGGAGAAATACAAACTGTTATAGTCAAGCTAAGATAAATAAGCAAGAACTATGGCCTAGACCTAAATAGAAGCCAAGCAAAGGTCGGGCTTTGGTATATCACGCAAGTTTATAGGTCTAGGATAATAATAACACACACAAGAAGCTGATTAAGCATGGGAAGAAACACAACTATGAAAGTTTGGTATCAAAGCCAACCAAATTTAGCGTGACTTTGGTATTGCTATTCCCGTTTGCAACGTATTGCGCGGAAAAATACATACTGCTAAATAATAATATCAAAAGAATTGATACTCTTGAAATGTGGGTATAACTTAAACTTGTAAAAATTGCATGGAATTGACATGGAGCTAAGAGGTCTATAATAAAGGAACCTACCATTCACACTTAGAACACATCGAGAGATTATCAAATGCGATGGAAGAAATAACTGCTGAAGAAAAAGTCAGTGGAAGCTGCCCACGAGGAGGATACCCTAATAGTTGGATAGATCAAATGGAACCCATGATAGGTCTTGTAGTGCAAGCGCCGACCCATCTCGCCCAAAAGAAAACAGTGTGCAGATATACTATAAAGAGAATTGCATTGCATTAAATACTATCACCATACCCTTACAGACCCAAAAACTGAGAATAACATCTTTTTATTTTGAATACTAATCACGAGTTTAACTACTACTACTGCTACTGCAGTCCTAAGTTCATGGGCGCTATTCCGGTGCAATGAAATTAAATATATTTTACCATAGCTGTAGGCCCATAATCGTTATATCATGAAAATTAGTAATTCCAATGTCAGCTCACTATTGCTACTGTTCGCGTATGCCATGCAAGTCTAACTGGCCCCACGCCCTGAAAATAGAGTTACATATATTTTACCATAGTTGGTAGTCCCCTATGGTTTTATCACTGCGTCAGTTCCCAGTAGCTATTTAGCTTCTAGCTGATAAACCTTTACTGTTATTCGTATTATTAGAATGATAAACTCAAGATGAACGTGTTCTGAAAACAAGTATTATCCCCACGATTGAACGTTCCATACTACTATGACTACCGCCAATATTGCTATAACAAGACAAAAATATGCGTTTAGCAAGGCCCATAGAAGAAAGCATTGTAGTTAAAACACGTCCATCATCAAATTTCCAAGGGAGCTTGATTCCTTAGATATTTTTGTTGATGAGTCAATAGTTTTGTTTTACAGAAGTTGGCGGGATAGCTAGACGCATCTTAATGAAATAGTTGCTATCTGCTACTACAATGGAAACAAGTTTGCAAACTTGAAAGAATGACAATAGTCTCAACCTAGTTTACTGTTCGTGTCCAAGGTTATTGGATACGCAAATCTCCTCGACATCGACATATTGAACAAGTTCCAAAATACATGTTAATAAAATATTCTAATCTCATGCAATGCTGCTCATTTTCTGGCAATTCAAATAATTCAAACTATGATGAACCATCAGTCAATTGCATATATATTGTGATGATTTTTTGATCCGCAAGATCGGTTAATTTCATTTTATTAAGGATACTCGTACATTTGTATGATATCTTGGAATTCGGTTCCATTGTGGTCATTAATTCACAAGGGAGTATTAATCCGAACAATTAGTGAAAATGTGTATTTGACAGCCGTGAAGTGCAGAATGTGTATTAGAGGAAACTTTCGGATACGTACAGTGTATTTATAAAATCAGAACTTGGATAAACAGTGACGCCGTTAAAATATGAACATTTTTATAAAATAAATATAACTGTCAAAATTTTATGTATTTTTAGCATCGTTGCCATGTAAATTTTGTCAGTTTCTATGAGAGTTGTTCATAAAACAATGAAAAAAGAGCGTCCTTTGTACTAAGGTGCGAATGCACAAATTTTTGTTCAGCTCCCAAAAATTTAAAGTTAATTAACATTGTTCATATTAATAAAGTATTAGTTTATTTTTAAATTTAAAAACGAGTTTTTTTTAGTAAGAGTAAGTTAGTATAACTTATTAAGTTAATATTGAAATAAGTGGATCCTGTTTGGAATTCGTTGATTTGTTCCGGCATCGCAACAAGATTTGGATCACAGCGCAAGGGTACCAAAATTTGAGGTCAAGGACGATGCTAGGAAGAAAATCGCATTTGGATGTAGAGATTGCTTCAGGAATGTATACTAATTATAATTACCTAGTAAGAAGCACCAGTATAATTGAGAACTACGGAAAACACGAGAAAATAATATTTAAACCTGTTCGAATTTTACATAAAGCTTTATAGGCATTTTAGGTTAAAGAACTACATGCGACTGACGTAATAAAGATTCCGCCTGAAATCAGCTGCGTACTGGGAAATAGTATGAAATGTCCATTTTCTCATATAATCGTAAAGCGTGATAGAACCGACTTCTGAGACAGAGTATTTATGTTCGACAGTTAGACCGTGGCATTTTAGCCAATATTTGGCGACAAGTCTCTAAAAATTGTCACCTGGCGCCCAACTTACCATAATTTATAAAAATAAATACATTAATAAAAATATGATTGCGGAATGCAAGCTATTCAATTATATTCAACTTTAAATATGATTTAGTTAATTTATTTATCTTATCTTATTAATAATAATTTATAACAATACATATATATACAAAGAGGTGTTGATTAAAATCTGGCTACAAACTTTGAGATACCAGTATAGTACTGCAAATAGAAGTTTCTAAACCGTATCATTAAAGTTAACCAAGGCATTTCTCCAAGAATATCAGATTATTGTGGTACATTGGCCAATCAAACTAAGTCCGACAGAACTTGTCTGAGCTATTATCAAGTTCAGGATAACGATGCTGGTTTTTACAGTCAAGAGAAGCTGCTTTTTAATAAGCGAAGGGGTGGACAATGTCTGACTCTGACTTTCAGTACCGTGTATTACCGAAACCAGATTTTGTACCAATTAAATTGTAAAGGTTGAATCTGGAAACGTTCTAAAATCCGTTTGGTTAACACGCGAATATATTTACTCATTCTTGGGCCGCTAGTAACTTCTACATTTCAACACTATCAGTCTTATATACACTAGCGCCAACGTAGTACAGTGGTTAAATCACTGGACTACGATGTGAAAAGTCGGCAGTTCAAACCCCCGACAAGATGCCAGCGGGCTACCTACCCAGTCGCTTTAAATAATGAGGTACCTGCTTTCGAATGGAAAGGGGGTTAAAAAACGGTTGCTCAATGCGTGATACCCATCCCATCACTACACGTCACGAAACTGGCAGGCGACAACCGGTTGTAAAAGCAAGGATAAGCGGCCTTTGACCTTCCGCTTTTGCAAGCCAAACTCCTTTTTTTAATCTGTACGTGAATTTCCATATTCGAATTTTAAAGCTAATTTACATTTTATCTATTTTAGCCGAACGAAATGTTTGATTTATTTATGACAATAAATAATATTCAACAATGTTTCATCAATACATGGGAATACTACATAAGATAAAATATGTGGGCACACTCATTTCCTTGATCATTTAGACCAAAACAACAAAAAAATATATTTAAAACTAAAAACGGCACCTAAAACTAGGTTTAAATTGATGATAAATTCCCATAACCAAATTTTAAAAATGCTTGATAATATATGCTGTAATAAACTAAATAATTGCATTCCATTATCAGATTTTATGTATTGAAATCACATAATAAAATGCCTAATATTTCATTCATAATCTGCACGCGGTGTAAATGGAATGCATATACTATGTAATAACATTAATTACAGATATTTGATCTGCGAACGCCGAATTTTTGAAACATTAATAGTAATACACTCATTCCCTAGACATGCTTCTGTCAGGGAATACGAACCGGAATTTTACTGGTTGCATATTGTATTAACTTTAGTTGTAAAAGCTTATATATATATATATATATATATATATATATCGCTTGGACTTCACTGAGGCCAGAAGCTGCCATGGAAAGCTCACATAAAAGCTAAACGTCAACAACTCAATCTAAAAGCAATAAAGATATACTGGCTAATTGGGAGAAAATCACAACTGACCTTGAATAATAAACTATTACTATATATAGTCATCCTAAAACCCGTATGGACATACGGAATTGAGCTATGGGGTTGCAGCAAACACTCAAACACCAAAATCCGACATGCATTCCAATCTAAGATTCTCCGATAGCTAATGCTGAGTGGTTCATCAGCAACCAGACCCTGCACAACTGACTTTGGAATCCCATACGTCAACGAAGTAATCAAATCAACTTAAACCATAACAATCAATTAATAGCTGATCTCTGCCACCATCAGCTAGTGAACAGAAGATTTCCCGCTGCTTTGTTGTTCTTCATGGCTTTCAAAGCACTTCTAACTTCTATCAATATCTGTAATTACTTCTGAATTTATATTCATGACTTTTATTTTTAGATTTCTCGTTCTGACAACAGTTCTTTTTTCGGCTATATTGATTTGTATAAAAATGTTTTTGATATTTTTAATGTGTCTGCTAAGTCTTGCTTTTTATTTTCAGTTTAGACTTTCAGCGTGACAATTTGTGGTCGTCTCAGTATAGCTTTAAGGAAATCCAAATTTCCATTTTTCTCTATAACTTCTTGTATCATTCTGTCTTGTTTATCTTATCTGTCATTTCTTAACATTTCCTTTACCATCTTATTTATTTCGGCATACTCTTGAGTGTTTCGTTTTTCTCCTCTCCACTGCTTTCTTCGACTTTCTATTATTTTCTTCGTTTTACCTGAAATTTGTTTTCCTCTATTTACTTTCCTTTTGGCTATTTCTGCCGCTGAGTCTGTAAGGGTGCGTGTTAACATATTATTTATTTCCTCTGCATTCATATTCTCGGGATATTTATGTTCTAATACCTCCTGTTCTTTTTTAATCTTGTAGTCGGAATGGTTGTCTCTGAGTATGGCAGTGTCCACTGGCATTTCTCTTTCATTAAATAGTTTAGATTTTTGAAACCTTGTATTTATTACTATTTTTGCTCTAATGAGTCTGTGTAACACTAATGAACAACTTCACAGCAGGCAGAGACCACAGACACATGAACCAAGGGACGGAAATTCGTGACTCCCTAGTGGCGTCATTAGCAACAGGCCCTAGTTACGGCCAATAAAAACTAAGATAAACTTAAATAACACAACCTCAAATGCCACGTGATCAACAAAATTAGCAACCAATCAGAATAAAAATCCAATTTTCTACAAATACAATAAATAAAATGAAACTTCTCCAAAACTTGTTATACAGAAAATCTATAGATTGAAATTATACGCAAAATTTCACATATTTTAATACCGCGAATGTATTTATTTAAATAAATAAGTATTCGTTTACACAAGAACATTATTGTTTAAATAATGTTATCCAATATTATTAAAATCAGTTGTCCGAGCAAAATCAAAGTCTATTACAAAATTACTAAACATTTACTTTTACCAAAAATTCCACTGTACCAAGAATCCATAAATCAAAATGGTTTGCAGATGTAAATACAATTAACTAAAGAAAACTCCTCACTGAGGATTTCCGAATTACAACAATGAAATAAAACGACATGGATGCAACAAATCAATCTCAGTTAATCAGCTTAAAGCACCCTTAATTGTTATTCTATAAACCAATAAAAGAAACTAATTCCAAACTGAAATAGCGAAAATTTTTTTTAATAAATTGGTCGTGTGAAAATAGGATAGGTCGATATTCTGCTCTAGTTTTGGTTTTCTCTCGACGTTTATTCCCTGGTGCATCTGAGCGGTAAAGTGTATGCAGATATAGAGCGATAAGAAGTTTTTCGGTATTCTTGAACTCTTGAACGTGCTTATCTGAGATCATACATAACACCTTCCTTTCAAATATATTCCGTACATAGGCAGGGAAAGAAGCTCTCGATTTTCTTAAGTACTGTAAATGAAAACTGCTTCATCCAATTCTTAGCAAAAATTAAGAAGCGATGAGGAGGCTTAAAATACCATGTCATTGTAGATATTTCTTGTTAGAGCTTACTGAGATATATGAAAACACTGATGGCAGGTGATCCATACGCCAGCAAAGTAGGGTAGCGTCTTCATATGAAAAACAGTACATTGCTTTTACACAAGACTGTAAAATTGATACGAAAATATATCTTGCCACATTTCTGGCCCTTCCTGAAGCCACGTATAGTATAACCTATAAAGGGGCTATTATGTGTTCGTGCCGTCCGCTGAATATCGTCGGAAAAACTGTGAAAATGGAAAATCTCCACCGATCTGGACGTGCAAGATACGAATTCAACAAAAGCAGAGTGCTGACTGTCTATGTGAATCTCAGTGTGCGCGGTCGGCAGTTGAATGTATACCGGGATCTAAATAGCAGTTTTAATGTTTTTCTGAAAAATAAACAAGGCGTTTCCGAACAATTAATATTTGGATTTCACAATATTTTCCACTAACTGCAGATTAGTACTTAATTCAATTTCTAAACACAGACATTGAAAAAACAACTTTCAATTCAGATAATTCACAGCATCAATAAAATTATATGTCATTCGGTGGATACATATAAGTAATGCTCATAATTGTCCAAAGCAGTACGAATTGTTAATATCCTATCCTTTTTCATTCTAGCATTACTACAATGCCTCAAGACAAATGAATCCAATTCATTTGTACGAGTAGTTTGGATAGTCCGTCGTCAATTGGATAGAGCAGCGGCAAACTTAATTCGCTGACAATCGACATTCTTCAAACAGCTAATACTTTGTTATTATCAACCCATACATATTACTCAGAAGTCTGGACGATGACTAAGGCAATATGATCAAAATTAGCAGCAACATAAATGGACGCACTCAGAAGAAGTATGAGAAAAAGTAAGTTAGAAAAAATTAGAAACGAATATGTAAGGCATGAGTTCGATGCTCTTGAAACGGTAGTCGATAGAATACTTCAAAAATACCAACATAGTATGGACACGTAAACAGAATGCTGGACGATAGATGGCCGAAACAACTGTTCCAATGGGTACCATTGAACGAAATAAGAGGGGAAGACTGAGAAAATCGTTGAAGAAGGAAACGCCAGATGTAATGCAAGAAAGAGACTTACAAGAGGAGGCATGAAATGATCGAGAAGAGTGGCAAACGGGCGTAAAGAGAAAACGACGACAGTCGTAGAAACTCCTAGAAAAGGAAGAAGATACTTATTACCCGAGTTAATATGTAAAAGTATTTCTTTGAGTATTTCCGCACTTTTATACGAAATTTGGAGATAAAGCGGTAAAAACACTCCTAAAATATCGTATCGTACTACACTGCTCCATAAATGCCTAGAAGAAAACAGACTCTCTACGGGCTGGAACCGGAGGAGGAAACCGGTCTCGAAAAATATAGACCAGTTAGTATCTTCTTGCAAGTACATATGTAATATCTTCAGCAAGGTCATCACAAAGGAACCCACGAACAAGCTAGGTTTCTACTAATCGAGAACTCAAATAGGCTTTAAGGAAGGGTGTAAAACCATTGAACATCTATATATTCTACCACTGTGCTATATATCCTAGATAAATATATTATATATATATATATCGATTTTAGGAAGCCACTCGATTATCGAAACGTGAGCAGTTCGGCAATCTCCAAAACCAGCAAAATATATTCCTGATATACACACACAAACAGAACACAGTTTTAACTCCATGGAGTTCTTCGACTCCTACAAATAAAAATTCGAACTGTATTAACGTATTGGTAATGCGATCTACATCATGGATATCCTAATTAGAGAATGGTTGGTGAATAACTCATACAAACCGAACAAATAGTTTTAACTCTTTGGAGTTCTTCTACTGCTACAAATAATAATTCGAACTGTGCTGTCGTATTAGTAATGCGATCTGTATCATGGATAACCTAATTAGAGAATTATTGTTGGTGGATAACTCATACATACCGAACAAATAGTTTTAACCCCATAGAGTTCTTCTACTGCTACAAATAATAATATCAACTGCATTGTCGAATTGGTAATGCGATCTGTATCATGGATAAGGTAATTAGAGAATCGTTGGTGAATAACTCATACAAGCAGAACAGAGAGTTTTAACTCCATGGAGTTCTTTTACTCCTACAAATAATAATTCCAACTGTATTGTCGTATTGGTAATGCGATCTGTATTATGGATAACCTAATTAGCGAATCGTTGGTATATAACCCATGCAAACAGAACAAACTGTTTTAACCCCATTGAGTTCTTTTACAACTACAAATGACAGTTCGAACTGTATTGTTGTATTGGCCATGCGATCTGTATCAAGGATAACGTAATTAGAGAATCAATCTTTGGTGGATAACTCATACAAGCAGAACAAAAAGTTTTAACTCCATGGAGTTCTTTTACTCCTACAAATAACAATTCCAACTGTATTGTCGTATTGGTAATGCGATCTGTATTATGGATAACCTAATTAGCGAATCGTTGGTGTATAACCCATACAAACAGAACATACAGTTTTAACCCCATGGAGTTCTTCTACAACTACAAATGGTAGTTCGAACTGTGTTGTTGTATTGGTCATGCGGTCTGTATGAAGGATAACGTAATTAGAGAATCATTGGTGGATAACTCATACACCCAAAACAAACAGTTTTAGCTCCACAGAGTTCTTATAATCCTACAAATGATAATTCGAACTGATTGTTGTAATGATAATACGATCTGTATCATGGATAAAGTCATTAGAGAATCCTTGATGGAAAAACCATACAAATAGAACAAACAGTTTTAACCCCATGGACTACTTCTATTCCTACAAATAATAATTCGAACTGTATTGTCGTATTGGTAATGCAATTTGTACCATGGATAACCTAATTAGCGAATCGTTCGTGTATAACCCATACAAACAGAACAAACAGTTTTAAACCCATGGAATACTTCTACTCCTACAAATAATAATTCGAACTGTATTGTCGTATTGGTAATGCAATTTGTATCATGGATAACCTAATTAACGAATCGTTGGTGTATAACCCATACAAACAGAACATACAATTTTAACCCCATGGAGTTCTTCTACAACTACAAATGATAGTTCGAACTGTATTGTTGTATTGGTAATGCGACCTGTATCATGGATAACGGAAGTAGAGAATCTTTGGTGAATAACTCATACACCCAGAATAAACAGTTTTAACTCCATAGAGTTCTTATACTCCTACAAATGATAATTCGAACTGTATTATTGTAATGATAATACGATATGTATCATGGATAAAGTCATTAGGGAATCCTTGATGCTAAACCCAATACAAACAGAACAAACAGATTTAACCCCATGGAGATCTTCTACAACTACAAATGATAGTTCGAACTGTATTGTTTTATTGGTCATGCGATCTGTATTAAGGGTAACGTAATTAGAGAATGGTTGGTGGATTACAAACCGAACAAGCAGTTTTAAGCTGCAGAAAGCATTTTAAGTTGAATCACAATGTAAGTAAGGTAATATATTTTTATGTAGTTGTATAACTATGCCAGTTAAAGTTATATTTAATAATTTAGATGATTGTAGAATCTAGTAAACTGCCTAAATGTTGAAAATGAATAAAAATAACCACGGCACTGGGCAGCATGCATTTTAAGTAAAATTTATCAGCGAAAGGACAAGTCAATGTTTAAATTCGTACAGTTTTGCGATAAACCGGTAGGCAGGTAAACCTGTGAGACGGACTATAGTTTTAGAACTAACTGCAGTTTCTCAGTACAAGAATGCACTGAAAAACTTCTTCTGCCAATTTTTATTCAGAATAGACTAGCCTGATACTAAGAATTATTAAACTAAACCTTAATTTTCTCGTATTGATTAGTAAAATGGTCGTAACTCAAATCTGCAACAACTTCGGACTAAATCAAAACTGAAGTTGCTAAGTCGGAAGCAGACACGCAGTTACATAGAGAGCCCATTAAACAATCGCAACAAAAAAAAGTTAAACATAGATGAAACAAGTTAATTAGAGGAAGTCGCTCACCCTAATTAGAGGAAGGTCGTAATTAATTCTTCTTCGGCGTAGAGAAATTGATTAGCTGTCTTTCCTTTGAATCCCCGTTGTTTTGATTTTCTCTATTGAGAGAGAAGCACGAAAACCGACAAGTACAACGGACCTGAAAAAGAAGAGCTTTGTTAGAATTATTCACATTTTCTCGATTATAATTAAAATAATGGAATATAAATTAGTGTTCCTGTTTTACTACACTTAGGAGTGAATATACTGCTAGGTACGATAACATGGTTACTGTAATTATAAAATATTGCAGGTTCGCGAAAGCCAGTATACTTTTTCATTAGAGATATAATAAGAATTGCAGAATTTTGATAATCTTAGTAGTAGGGAAGAAAAGAGCCAACGCAAATAAACACAACTGAGTAAGATGTGATATGATTCTATTTGGTTTTTTAAAAAGTGCAGTATGAATTTTGCCTCCAAAGGTCTCAAAAGAATATTATGTGCAAAATAACGTACAAAACATCCGACTTTGCGGTTTCTCTGCGCCTTTAGTATTATAAAGGTTATTCCATAGAGATTACCTATGGCGTCATGAAGTTGGAATTGGTTTTTACGGTTCCTACATTTTATTTCACGGCTGGAGCGAAAATGTTTCCGCATTTGAACAAAAATGAAATAAAAAACTGAACTTGCTCTCAGAGAAGCCCGTATATAACTATGAATGGCCTGACCTACCGAACTTAGACCCTATTTTTGCGTGTTTCGAATGATATTGTTCAACATATTACACACGTAGCTACTCAACCTATACAAAGCAAGTTGTCACAGCAATTTTCTCCGGTTCTTTTCTATTACAAGCTGACTCACAAGTGCTGGTCTTGAAAAAGAGGTTTCTGTCGATTGAGACAAGATTCTGTAATATTTGGAACAGGACGCGTGCTTCATTAAAATGATCCTTCAACCATGATCCATGCATAAAGCTTCCTTCCTAATTTACATATCATTTGGGACCTGAATGTTGTTTTCTACCACAACCGATAATTCGAAATCTATAAATTTGCATGAAAAATATGTAATGTGTAGAACAATACGTAATCTTATTAAAATGATGGTCAATTGTGATCAATGGATGGAGTTTCCTTTATAATTTAAATAGCATTTCTTGATATTAACCTTGTTTTTCTTTTCGTAAGAGCTGACAACTAGTAATGTTGCGAAGAATATGTAAATACCATTGTAATACTTTGTATAGATTATGTAATATTTAGGGTGATATCTTTTTTCCGTACATTAATTAGCAATCAGAACAAGTTACTCTATAGTATAATGTGCTAACATGGGACCTTAAAGCTAAAAATCCTTATATGTCAGGATGAGGCCTCGTCTGACGTCGTTTGGCCAATGACGCTTCAGTCTTCTGTTGCCTTGAGGATGTAACAGTGGACGCATAAGAAGATTGCTGTGTGTTGTAAGTCTGTGATGATGTTTCATGCTTCTTCCTTCTATGACCTCGGTGGGAAATGGAATGCCAAGGTCGTCATGTAACGTTCGGTCTTTGGAGGATGGAAATATTTGATAGGCTGGCAGAACCCTACAATTCAATGCGTTCGAATGGATATTATTATTACTTTATATAATAGAATTTTGTCTTCGATTAGTAAGTGAGATTTCTTTCCGAGTAGCCAGATAATTCCCTGAATCTGAGATCTATCTGCTTCTTCTTTTTTATTATGTGCTCCTTCCAGTTAAGTTTTTTGTCTAGTTGTAGCCCTAGATATCGCAAAGCGTCGTTGATGGTGACTGGAGGTCATCGACCTTTTCTAAGGATAAAAGTTACCTGTGTCGATTTTATTACATTGATTTTAATTTTCCATTACTGATTCAATTTTCTGTTAAGTTCAGATGGTCTTTTAGGCAAGAAGTAGCAGGTTCAGGATTTTCGTGGCTTGCAAGCATATCTATATCATCGGCGAAGGTACCGATTATGGTATTAAGTATAGTAAGAAGGTCTGCTGTAAATAGTAAATAAAGCAGAGGCCACAACACACTACCTTGTGGTACTCCAGACTTTATTGGGAATGCATAGGAAACTTCACCATTTACTTTGATTCTAAACTGGCGATCGCTTAGATAACAGTTGGGCAGATTGAAGTGAGAAGGGAGAAAGAGCTTGGTTTTATAGAGGAGACCATCTTGCTAAACCTTGTCAAAAGCTTGGCTTATGTCCAAAAAAGCCGATGCACAGCATTTTTTGTTTTCCAAGGATTTATTGGTTTTATTACACAGACTTTTGTACGTACACTATTTCCAGGTTCCTTAATACTAGTGGGAAGAAAACTTTGACATAAAGAATTAAAATTTAAAAACTATTTTAGTACCATGCCTATATTATGAATATATTTAGATGAATATTAGTTCTTTATTAGAATTTTAATTACATCAAGTTTAATTTGTAATTGAAAAAAGTTTCTAGGGAAGCTGCTGTCAGTTTCCTTAATACTAGTGCTAAGAAAACCCTGACGTAAAGAGTTTAAATTTAAAAGTTATATCATTACAAGGCTTAA
>JABXWE010102820.1:0-57156 GCA_014611495.1 Limonius californicus | reverse complement strand
CGGTAGTATGAATGTATAAAACAAAAACTAAATTACGTAAGAAAATTGTGGAAAACCGCGGAAAACTTGCCAGAGGCTTGCTCTTTTTGCAAGACAACGCTCCTGCTCACAAGTTGTTGATTGCACTGCAAACAATTGATGAAATTGGATTGAATTGGTTGACCACCCGCCCTATTCTCCGAATTTGGCACCGTCAGACTATTATTTATTCCCAAAACTATTTAATGAAATTTAGTAATAATACGAATACGAATATTACTGTAAATAAAGAAAAAGTAGACACTATCCAATTGAGAAGTCAAGAATTTTCATGAATAGTAGGCTGCGTATAGACGAGTATCAATGGGTCACTTTCATACTTATTGAAATGCATGTCTGCTATACCGGAAGAATATCTATATGAACTGCATTACATTGCAATGTTATTACAAAAATGGGTTTGTAATTAAGTCGCAACGTTTGTTTATTAAGTAGGTGTCGTTATGTAATTTCGTAATATGTTTCATCAACTATTATCTCTTGCCAATAATTCTACAACAACTGTAGCCTTAGCTATTTGAATTTAGTTGTAGCATATTGATCAGAAACGCTGCTAAAATGCCAGAAAGGAACATCTCTCTTTTTATGTCTTACATAAACTAAACAAACTTGCAGTTTCTTGCCGATATAAACAGGAAGAATAAAAGGCTACTAACCAATTAAAGATGACGTTATACACATCTGCAATGCAGCTAGCAGTAAATTTTCTAGATTCTAGAATTTCATCACAACAGGTTTAAACTTATTTCCAACTTAAATTATGTTTGGGAGTTTGTCTATCTCATTTCTCATTACCGCTTGATGAAGAAACTCCCGTTTCTTTCACTATTAAAACACTCCTCCGTCATTTTCGTGCGATTCGTTGGAGTACTTTAATATTTATTGTTTCTTCATTTGTACATTTATTGTTCGAGAAAAGGAGGCCGTTCGATTTGTGTTCAAAACAAAACTGTCGAGCCCGTGGAATTTCAGCCCGGAGTTCTATAATGACAATAGGAATACAAAGCCCTCGCATAGTTTCATGTTGTTAAGGCCAAAGGTTATATACTGACATATCGTAAGAAGCGTAGGTGTCGTAGCTATCTTTAGCCCCATAACGGCGAACGCATAAGAAGGCACATTGCACCAGCATATCCGTAGAATTATATTAATTAAAGCAAAACCACAAAATTACCAGAAAGTTCAGAAGGTTAGTTGAATGTTACTTTGTTGCTCCGGCGACCTTCGCCTCCGCCCTTTCTACGCTAGCTAATAATTTCGATTATCGTCAATTTAGCCGTTCGTATAATTCACAGTGCGTTAAATTAACTTGGGCATGATTGCCTGCCCTAGCAAAATTATAAAGCTTCGTATGAATATTCGATCTGATCAATTAACAGTTCACTTGCGATAAAAGTGCTTGCGCCGAAAGCAAAAATTAAATATTTGTCAGGTTAAGAGCTTTTTAAAATGCTAAACCTCGTCGCGATAAGTGTTTAATTGCGTGGATTTTTATTGTTCGGTTTGATATTTCGGCCACGAATGCGTTTCAATTTGCATGTTGTAAAGACATCTTCGGGCTATAAAATTCTTGGTTTGTTGTGTTCGGTCACGCAAACCAGAAAATATTTTCACTGTTAACGACTACACAACTCCGGGGAAGCACATCGCTTTGTGCTCGACTGACTTCACAAAAAGATCTAATAAGTTCCGCAAAAATTAATTAAATACAAGCCCACTTAGATCCTCAAAGTATTAATCGAAAAAGTTTTATTCACGCTTCGACTAAGAATCGAGAGTTTGTGAAGTATTTGAGCTTGGGGCTTAATAGTAATAATAGCTTGGTTTGAAAGTCAAACAACAAAATGTAATTTCAATTTTTATTATGTGAATGCAATCCTTAATAATTATTCTTGTTACTATTATCTTAGTAAGAAACCACGAAATTGTTTGTTAGATTTAGATACTTATTCAGGGTCGTCTGCTATTGCAAAGTTCTTCCGCAACGATTTAAGAAAAAGTTGTAAGAAAAATTGTGGGGAATTACAACAATTACGTGTTTTTTAAATTGCTGAAAAAACTGGGAAAACTAGATAACAATAAATTATTTATTATCAGAAATCCATTCAACTGTAAATAAAAATAGCATTATTTGTAATTTCAATTATTTCGTGTTTGTGTAAAATAAAATTCCAAGATTACAGGCAAATAAGTTAATTTTCTGAGATTAAATAAAAAATAAGTTTGTTATATCATGATTATTTTCAAATAGCGTGCAGCATTTTAAATCAAGTAATTTTTTGTTTCTGTACAATTAACCATATAATGGAAAATTTAGTTTACTATAAATAACAAAAGGTTAATAAACCTATACAATGCAGGTTAAGTGAAAGGCATCTGTAATAAATTTTAATATAAAGACCGGCCACGCTTGATGAACATGAAATTACATATTACAACAAATATTGGTACCAATGTATACAGGTGTAGGTAGTACTCATCAAACCAAACAAAACAAATCTTAATCTACATATGTCCGCAAACTTACTATTTCAGAGATAGAGACGATTTTATATTTAATTCAATAAACAGAAAAAGTAAACGTGTTTGCCATAAAAAAGGAATATTTTCATTATTATTGTTTGTTTACTCTATACAATTGTATCCATACCATATACACCGGGCACAGACTTCTAATTATACTTTAAGAATGATGTATTGTAGATTCATCCTGATAAAAGTTGCAGAAAATTCAAACTTTGCTAATAATATTTGATTTACCTCTGAAGCTACGTTTACCAATATGATTAATGTGCATAATAATATATCCTCGCGCTGCTGTTGATTGACGACATTAGCATCAATTTCCATTAAACTTTTGGCTGGATATTTTGGACCATCTGATAGTGCCGGTATTTTTACAAAACGTTTTCTCTTGACTGCTTGAATAATTTTATCCCCACTATCAGAAGACGTGCCCCTGAATGATGGGGTTCATCTATGGTTTGTGCCAATCAGTGTGCTATGCCAGTATTAACGTATGAGGCAGAAACTTTATACACATATGAAATAATCGGCAAAGAAAATAAATGTAGCCCAAAGAGACATGAGAAGGTCCATGCTATACCTAACATTAGGAGATACAGTACCTAATAACAAAAGTTATGGACACAGTTGAGAAGATCGCGGCTAACTTAAAATGGAATTAGACGGGTCATGTCGCAAGTATAACTGATAGAAGATTAGCTAGAAAATGGAACGATGGCGTTAAGAAAAATACTACAAACGGGATACTAGTGGCACAGGATGGAAAAAGGTGGAACGAGTTAAAGAGGCCTGTGTCCAATAGTGGAAGATGAACTGCTTGATGACGCTGGTTTATGCACGATGGGGCTCCTCCACATTTTTCAATTAATGTCGGAGAATACCTTTAACAATAAATGATTAGGAAGAGCGGTCTAGTTGCAAAGCCATGTAGATCCCCTGATTAACTCTATACTTTTGTATATGGACAAATGATATATTTATTTTTATGTTACTGCCCTCAAAGCCGCTATCTCTGAAACTTTTGATTTCCAGATGTATGTTGATTAAGACTTTTTCGTTGGTTTTATGTGTACTATACGTGAGTAAATAATCTTATTTTTTAAACACCCTATTTATGTATGAATACGTAATCAGATTTATTGTAAAATGATTGATTTAAAGGTGTGTATACAAGGTGATCGAATAGTGTAACAAAAATGTAAAAAAAACCCCTTGGGGCCAGTTCCGCAATGTCTTGAAATGAAATATTTCATAATTTCAAATATGCGTTGCTAAAGACATAGGCAATATATTTTTGATTTTTCATAATGAATATAAATTATTCCATCGATGGGTATAATTAAAACTTAGAAATTCTGGAAATAATTATCTGCTATTGCAAATCACGTTCGGTTCATTGTTGTCAAATTTATCATCTCTCAATGAACTAGACTGAACGAATTTATTCTATTCCCATTAGAGGTTCCTCAAAAATATACCGCAAAGTTCACGGGCGATTCAAAATTTTTCACTTAGTTCACTTTATGTTGGGCATGTAATCTACCCGGAACTGTTTATTTTTATTTTTAAAAATGTAAAAAATTAATTTTTCTGAGTAATAACTTAAGGTTATCTTTAGACATAAATTTTATTTTCTGTAAATAATAAAACTTTAAATACAAAGCAATTTATTGCTGACTACTTATTTATTTAGCATGAATAGTAAAGCAAAAACTAAAATAATTTCATGCTTTTTTTCCAAATCTTTAAATCCACTAGAAACCTATGTAAATTCTTAAGTCTACACACTAGCTATTTGAAAAAACGGTTCAATATCCTGGGAATATTAAAATATTATATAAATATTAAAAAGTTATAAAAGAGCACCAAACGACGAATGATTATTATATATTGAAGGTTTACAGATATGTTGAAGATTCCAAAATAATGGGTGTTCAAATAAACAGGTCAACTAGGCAGCTGTTCAATGTTGCTGCTTACCTGATAGCTTATAAACATATAATCTCACTTGACAAACATGATATTGGTTATAAAAAAATACATATTTTAATTTTATTATAACAGATGCTGAAAATGCCCGCCAACATTCCTTAAAACATTTTAAAATTCTGTGTTTAACTGCTTTTAATATATATTCTAAAATGTTCCCCAGTAAGTGCATTATGTAATCCGCTTGTGTAGAAAAATGTAAATTTTATAATCCAGTAATCGCTTACAGAGGTTTTAAGGGTTGCTCTAGTTTCGAATTGATAGGTAAAAGTTCAGGACGCGGATTTCCAGATTTTTTTGCACTGAGCCCCTATTTGGCTCATTGTACACCCTCGCTATGAGGGTTTGCTTACCTGCAATAGTTCCAACCCCAGTAGTGATTTTTAACGTGTCGCACATCACAGCGGCGCGAGACCTGCGGCATTACTCCTTTTCCGACAGGAGGTACACTTTAAGATTTTTTCCACCAGAAAAGCTCAGCCAAAATCAAACCCACGTCTTTTGGATCTACAGGCAAGTGCACTAACCACTAGACCACCGAGGCCGGTAGGTTTTAGGGGTATTTTCGATTATTTTTTTAGCAGCATCACAACTACTACACTTCTTTTTAGTAACGCTTTCTATCTCACGAAACAATTCAGCAGAACGATTGAGGCTCTCTTTCGCTGTTTTATTGTTAGCGGTGGCACTTGTAGATTCGGTATGATACCTTTCATAGCAGTTTTGTGCTGAATACCTCCAAATCCCATTAACCTTGGTGTCATTTTGCGACAATATCAATAAGATGATCGTAAAAATACTTCCTTATTACTACGAAAAACAATTATTTTTGTGTATTTGCAGAGAAAAATCACTAATATCAACAAAATCACATGTAATATTAATTTTTGCGTTGTCAACCGACCGAGGAGTCTGCAATAGCAATAACCGAAGCGCGTTGTATATAAAGCTGCAATACGCATTAACTCCACAAAATTCATTATATGCCTATTTGACTCCTTCATTAAACAGCTGTTATTAATCTCCATACATAATGTTGGCATGTCAAATTGCAACTTATTTAAAGCTACTGTTACAAAATTTATTATGGAGTTAGTAATCAAACTAACACCACTTTATAGACTCATCACCGCAGTTTATTATACATGTTCTGAATCACCCTGTACAGTAGTCAGCTTTTGAAAGCATGCTTTTGTTAGAAGAATTGAAAAACACCAAAGTATGAAGTATCTGCACAAGAATATTTTTTCTCTCCAAAGTAACTCCGTGATGTTAAATACTAAACGATTACCCTAACCGAATAATGACCCTAAAAATACCACAAACTTAAATGATGTTGACACCTTAACGTCTCTTGAAGCTAAAAAGCACTAGAAATTCGAATGAGGTTATGAACAGTGTTGGGTAAGATACTTTTTTTTGTATCTAGATCCAGATACAGGTACTTCTAAAAAAGTGTATCTAGTTACAGATACAAGATACATTTTACTGCGTGTATCTAGATACAGATACAAGATACTTTAAAATGTATCTAGATCCTTCTCAGATACAAATTAGATACCTACTTTAAAAAATTGTACTTCCAGAAATGGAACCGCGCATAAACCATGATAATATTATTTTTAAAGAAAATCTGACGGAATTTAGGGTTGTTAACAAATCGATAATAATAATAAGACACAAAATAATTACTAGAGAACATTTTATTGGGATAGCCATCCAGTATCGCTGGCACTTCCAAAAAAGCACTTTCGTTATCATTCATTCTTCTAATTGTAGCACAAGAATTGATTCTGTACTTGTCCACTACTTTTATTTATACTGAGAAAACTTCAAGTTTTGTCAAGACTTTAGATAAGCCTACCGCTCGGTTATTACTTATGAGATTTACTTGGAAATTCCCAATATCGAAAACAGCAAGGGCGGTTATTGTAATTTGTATAGCCACAATAGGTAAATGTATAATTAAAATCTTAAGCTTCTTACAGTTCTTATCTCCTCAAAATGGGGATGTTTGAATGCTTATTACCATTACCTATCTTAAGACGTATTTGGGTTTTTCAGCTAAAAGTAAACCCTAAAATTTAAATGTCCAAAAATGTCCTAAATTTTAAATTGAAGAAATGTATTAATAAAATTCGAAAACTACATAAAATAAATTATAATTCTTGAATGTATCTAGGATCTTTTATTGTTTAATGAAAAAGATACCGCTTAATAGGATCTAGATACAGATACAAGATACAATTTTATAAACGTATCTAGATACAGATACTAGATACTTGAATAGTATCTAGATCCAGTATCTAGATACTAACCAACACTGGTTATGAATGAGGCTGGAGAGCGTGGGGTAGGGTTGAATATAAACATTATTTCAAACGAGGCAAAATAGAGGGGGAATTTGCGAAAGAAGTCTCTCGTAACTAATTTATTATTATATCTAAAAGGCAACGTCATGGCGTGGCCATTAGCTTCATAGCAAAACCTCGCAATTTGTCATGTTGGATTTCGCGTAAATGTGCTCGAGATAGTATGTTTCACTTTGCATCATTGCAATTTAAATTGTTTGCAGTGACATTTCATGATGTAAAACTTTTCCGCGAAAATAGAGCTTACTGTAATCAATATCATATGATTAAAATTTGATAGTAACCAAAATGAAGAGACCGGATATTAATGAGTATTACGTAAAATCGCTAAACGTACCTGGAAATCGATTTCCGCCACAATAACTATTATCAAGGAATTATTCAAACACGTTTATTTTTCAAAAATTCTAATATAGCATCAAGGTGGTACTCACCAAAGCAAATTATTTTATGTTTACGCCAATTCCATATTTATATATTTGATGTAACTTGATATTGAGAATCACTTTGTTATACTTAAAACAAAATCAGTTGTGCTCTGTACTTAATACTCTACAGAGTGTCTATATAGTATTCAATTTTGTTATACATATCTCAAAATGCCGAGAAAATACAGAGTTTGTTCTAGCGGAAACAAATAACCGTATGTATTTTTAATATGGAAAATCCTGTTATGTTCCTTATCCATAAAATAGTAAAATAATATTAACATATTTAACCTTATTGTTTCCTCGGTATTCAATTATTTATACGGTACCATTAAAAATAAATTTAACCGTAGTGGCCGTTGGAACATATATCTTTATTTAACTGCTACTCAGTCATAGAAACCTCGTGTTAGTGAGGTGAACTAGTTTTAATTTGTTCAAAAATTGTATTGATGTTTAGTCTCCAAAACATAACTGAACCTATTATACAGGGTTATACGTATTTACAAATCAGTTAATTTTTTTGTAGAACTCCCTGTATGATATTTCATAATTCATTAGGTGTCATTTAATATAAATATTGCATATCTAAAACAGAATATTCCAAAAGGATTTCATGTATAATAGTATATTCTTCAACGAGTGTAGAATGACAGCTATTATTCAGAATGAAAATTCGAGTGAATAATAGCTATTCTACACGAGTGGGAGACTATACTTTCTCTACGACTATTTCATAGGAAGTTACAATTTTTGGTCCGAATCAGTAGAATAAAAATTTTGCTTTAGATGGACGTATGTCAGTTCACTAGCCACAACCATTTTACTGTTAGTGCATAAACGGCGTGTACACCATTGTGTACTGTTTCTGCGATTTTTTCGGCAGTAAGTTAATACACGTCGTTTTCGCGGTTTCCGTTATTTCTGGTGGCGTACACATTTCAGCGTTTTCGCTGTCTGAATTATTCATACCAAGTTCTTACTATTTTAACGAATACGAAAATTTAAAACTGTTTTTGACAGTTACTTCAGAAACAAGTGGGAGATTCCAAGCGCTAACATGCCACGCCCACAAGCTTCCGGTTCCGCAATTTATCGTTGGATTCTGATACAGAATCCCACCGAAATAGAGAACAGAATCCAACGGAAATGGAGAATATCTATCATTCTTCAACTGAAAAGGTATATGTAACGAATAGATTATATTATAGTCGTAGAGAAAATGAATTATAATTAAATATTTCATCTCTAAAAAGGCAGTTAGAAAGTGGGAAAGAGGACTTTATTTACCCTGTATTAATTTCCGTCGTTCTGGAAACAAATAGTAGGAAGATAATTGAGTTGCCTACATTTAGGCGCTTCTTAAAGAAGCTTTGAGAAGCTCTATCCCTGAAAGGAAACACTTTTGACCATACATTTATTAACAAAAAAATGTTTTGTTCATGTAAACTTTAAGCCCTAGAAGTTTGTCCCTGCAATTCATTAACACCATGTATACATGTATATATGGAGGGTGTCCCACGACGTGAGGTCACTACTTCGTCTACGTAATCTTTAGACCAAATATAGTTAAAAATTCTAATAAACTTATGGCCTAAAGTAAACCGTTTCCAAAATAAAGAGTGTTAAATTATTATTTATTATAAAATTCCAATTTCAGCAAAGCCAATATTTATTTTTATTTAAATTAAATTCACTATAAAGATTGTTCAAAGTGGCCACCGTTGCTCTTGAGACACATTCTGCCCTACGTAACATATCATTGTTATTCCGAATTAGTTCTGCTGCCTCCTAAGATGTTCAACAGTTTCTGATGCTGTTTGGTATGCCATATTTTTCATATGACCCACCAAATAATAATCTAAACAAGTTATTTCCGGAGATCTTGGGGGCCAGGGGTGCTGTTCTCCTCTACCAATTACACGTCGTTCAAACCGTTGATTCAAAAATTATCTTACACGTAACGCAAAGTGCGTAGGGGCTCCGTCGTGCTGATACCACATCCCATGTCTGATCGCCAGAGGGACGTCATCTAACAAAACTCCCAAATGATCATCTAGAAAATTTAAATATCGGTAGGCGGTTAAATGATTCTCAAAAACGAACGGACCAATGGGCATGTTATCAATAATTCCACACCAGACATTCACTGAAAACCTATGTTGATAATTTGACACTGTGATTTCGTGTGGATTCTTCAAGTCCCAAAAGTGGCTGTTCATTAATCCATTTCTAGGTGGTTATGCACTTGTTGGAAAACTCGTCGGTCTGGTAGTCGCCGATTTGGAAATCTCAACCCGTATTCTTGAGCAGCTGCTACTGAGTTTCCATCACAAAAACCGTACAAGTAATAAATATCGGCGTACTCTCGCGTTGTGAAAGTAAACATTATCAACACTGTTAATAAGAGAGAAATCAACTTTAAGGTGCTTTACTGTTTGACAGACAAGTAAATAATATCATTGCCATAGTAACGTAGACAGTTTGTATCAAATGCCATTTAATATCGTTTATTGCTTCGGCTACTTCAGTAGTTAACTAAAACAGGTCATAACTTTTTTAATAGTCGATTTAGAAAAGATGACCACTCTTTAATTTCGACTTCTTTTCACCTCCTGAAGTAATGGACTCACGCCACGGGACACTCTGTATATGTATATACATAACAAAAAAATATGAAGAACTACATAAGAACAGCTTTCATTTATTTACAAATTAATTTTTACAAAATTTACACAGTAGATAACTAAAAACTATAAATTAAGTTGATGTTGAATCGTAGTTGCTTACTTTTAATATCGTCATTTATCGAAAAATTATTATTTATTCACACATCAAATATTTGTAACGTATACGGTTCGACCAATATTTCTCTTCAATAAAATAACTACAAGAGGAATAACAATTTATTTTATGTAATGTTGCAATGACTCGACATTGTATCAATTTTAGGATTTTCATTCTTTTGTAACTGAGTAAATAAACAAGGTATTCAAAAAAGTCTGGTAATTTACCCATGTACAGTACTTATAAAACCAAAGAAGAAAGTTAATCAACATGTGCCCGCAAACAAACTGTTTCAGAGATAGGGGCGAGTTTGTATTTTAATCAATAAATTGCCTTATTGTGAAAAAACGAACAGTAAAAACACTACCAGTAGGTAAATTTATACAACATTTAACCAAATACAGAGGTCCAGCGCGATAAAATCCAGAGTCCTGCAATTTGACTCCATCCATTTGTCGTTATAGGATATACATAGGTATTCTCCGACATTGATCGAACTATGTAGAGGATCACCATCGTGCATAAACCTCAGATACACCCTATCAGAGACACGTCTTCTAATAGTGCGAGTAAAGTGTTTCCCAAGAACTCAAAATACAATTCACCAATCCGACAATTTAGTAAAAGTATTGGCCCTATCAGACGGTCTTCAAAAATACCCATCCAACAAAATTTTTTCAGTAAAAATCTAAAAAACGCCATTCTTGAAGTAAAATCAAAAACAATGAGGGCTGTACCCGCTGGATATAGTACGGGACGGCATTGTGTACAGTCAACAAATAATAATATCATAAATTATTTTTTACATGGCAAATGAGAAGTCTACCATTACAGTTTATTTATTCTTTCTTTCTTTCTTTATCAATTCCTCTTTTACCTTACGGTGTCGAGGTTGCCATTCATACATTCGGGATTAATTGAAGGTGATGGGTCCCCTTTGGACTTGCATCACGCTCCTCCTGCTCCCCTCAACTGCATTCGCTCTATTCATTTTCAGTGTTTGTGTTAATTGTGTGTATGATGTTGTGTGTGGCCTTGTTACTTCTCCTGGTCAGCCAGTGGTTAGGAGAAGCGCCGTTAATTGTAACCCAACGTCGAATGGATTACCAAGCTCGATACCGACCTTTAGAAATTACAGAAAAATTTCTGCCTATCCCAAGGTTCGAACCAAGGACTTCGCATTGCGAGCCTAGCCCTCTTACCACTGGGCTACTCGGGGTTCTCAGTTTATTTATTTAAATACAAAATCGTCTCTATTTATAAAGCAATTGGTTTGCGGAGGTCTGTTGAATTAAGACTTTTTTATTTCGTTTGATGAGTTCTACACGTGGGTAAATTAACAGACCTGGTATTGTGATATACAAAATGTTAGAAATTTGTTGTATAATCAGTGAATAATTAATATTAATCTATTTCAAATACGTACAGTGGGAAAACAAGTTCAATTCGTCTTTTGAAAAGACTCGAGTTTATCATTTATTCTTACTTTTTTAGTGATACATATACAATGAACTTCAATTAACTATATGCGGACTGTATATCAAACCGTAAAACCATAAACATGTATCTTCATTTTTATATGTGTAACACATAGGTGTTAATTAATTTTCTAATTAAACAAACGCCCTAATCATTCATTTGTACTTAACACTAGCAAGCTAGAACTTAATATTTATTGTTATCTTATGTTCGCATGAATATTACTGTATTGTATGTTAAGTTTACTTATAAGGCAAGCAGTGAAAATCGAGTAACTTCGTTTATAGGTTTGACACACAAATCATCGATGATGTATATTTTTACGGTTTAACATAGTGGTTGCATCAAGAAGCATTGCCTATACACATGAAACCCATTTAAATATGGAACAATATAGAGTATTACATCAAAATTTGGTTAAAACTATAATTTGCTAATATGCTGTAATATTACGCCCATAACACAAATATATTTATTAAACATTTGGTACTTTTAATGACATATTCACTAAAAAATGTCTTTAAAAAAAATTAACAAGTTTGAAAGAACTTAATAATTATAAAGTGATGAGCAAGAAACTAAATCATCAATTTATTCGGTAGAGTAGAAACTATGCTAGTTAAGTACAATTTCATTTTAAATATTTATTAGCGTTACAATTCTTAACTTTGCCAACTCCCTTTATTTTACGATTTTACGCAATCGTTAGCTTCGAAATTGAATAACCCCTGTATATTTAATATTCGTATTCAACATTTAACTTTTTTAAAATGTAAATTGTCTAATGAGAGCTCGAAGTGTTAAGAAATTATATTAACGCAAGGCAATTAAGTAATCTGCAAATATTCTTAATGAGATACGTAATAATTACTCTAATAGCAGGTTGGAAGCGGGACAAAAGAATTATTCATTTCAGCGTTCAAGCGAAAGTTATCTCCTCCATTTTTAGAAGTTATCCGTTAGACAAAGAAAAATATATTCCTTATATATTAAAAAGCTGACTGCCTTGCTGTCGTCTCCATCTAAACTGCTTGGGGTTATATTCACCCTAGCTCGCTCTCCCCCAGGCGATTTAAATGATTATTAGCACCCGTCTGCATTTGAAAATTCAAATGGCTCTAGATGGATCTACAGGATTTTTGGCTTAGACGGGAAGATCAGAATGCGCTTTGCAAGTCGAACCTGTAGGCAGCGAAATAATTTCAAACGAAATTGGGTCGCATTATTCGAACAATAGCATTTCTAAACTCGCGTTATAATTACATCCCAATTTTAATATTTCGTGCAGGAGGTTATAATTACGACGATTCTGTATCTGGATCTCGAATTCGTATCCTCGAAGCAAATTACAAAAACTGTCCGTTACTGTGTTATTAGGTATTCAAATTTTAACTTTGCATTCCATTCGAACTAGTAGCCCTCGCTTGTGAACACAAGCAACAGTATTTTCTCACCACTTTTTGTTTTTCGAATTTCATGTTATTCTAAAATGCAAACGGCCGTCTAAATATAGCAACCTACTTCGGTTTAGAATAGGAATTATCTGTACTTGTAGTTGCCACGTGCTGTTTATATACAACACCCTGGATAATATACACACGTTATGTGAATTTTCCTTGGGTGCGTCAGGTGTTCATATCGATTGTTTTGTTGCAGATAAACTTGCGGCTAATCCTCGTCAGCGGAAAGACGAAAGAGTTCCTCTTCAGCCCCAGTGATTCTGCGGGGGATATCGCACAATATGTCTTCGAAAACTGGCCAGAAGGTAAACAAAAACATTTTTCTTTTGATTTATTTATTGAAGGTTCGATTAGAATAATACAACTTAAGAAAATCCAAAAGAGCAATCAAATCGTATCATATAGAAATTCATTCCAACCGTACAACTACTGATTGGACGGAAATTTCTTTAGACACGGTCTCTGGATGCTGTAATTTCATTTGAGAAACCCCCATAAAAATACAATAAACAATAACCAATATCAGCAAATTAGTGGAGACCACTAAGATTAATTTGAGGTAAAACGTTGGGAAACTGTTTATTTTACCAGGAGTATTTGGTTCAAACTAAGTTTAAATAGTATTTTTATTAATAAGAATAATAATACTCTCTTTTTTATAGCGTTGCCTCTTCAAAAGTGTACAATCCTATAATCGCTGTTATTGCTGGTATAATATTCTGGAAAATAATGATAAGCCACCATCATACGTAATAATACTGTAAGAAAAATGTATTCACTGGACGACGGTTTTGTTAAATACTGTATATTTTACATTCCCAGACAGTTTATTTAATATTTTTAGAAAATAAATTATCGATTAAAATGTTGGGCACAGCCCACGGGTTTAGCTGAGCCTGATTTTGGATGCCTAATAAGTAAGAAGGTTGCCGCAGGGAACAGCACTTTAATTTAACTATTTAATAAATATTACATTACTTACACAAGGTCTAACTTGATTAGTGTTTAATATATGAGGTATGTCTGGCTGCTAAGGTATATTGATGCAGTGCGTCACTTACATTGCAAAACATGCACATCGATACTTCATATGCCCTAGTTTTAGAATTACGCAACCAGTAAGTCACGAGATCTCAGTTCCAATCGGAACATACGCCAATCGATTGCCATAGCCGGATTGGAGAATTCTGTGTGATGAGTTGCAGCACTAGTTTAAATTTCAGTCCTAAATGTTTTGTTTAGTTATATACTCTACCAACTGGGCTACCTATTTACTTCACTAGGATAGACTTATAACTGCGTACAAGAGCAATACCAAAAAACAATGTTGAACTGTACATCAAATATCAGTTGAAAGATACCCAAGTGCTATTAGTATAACAGCAACCATTTACCTAAGGAAATGCTAAATAATGACAAAATTAAGTAGAAAAGATCAAAGGCACGTTAAGGCAAACACCAATAGAGGTATATGGAATTAAAAGAGTAAAGCGGCGTGAAGATTAAAATAAAGCAAATTGGTGGAATGACATAGTAAAGCATACGCTAAAATATAGGAAGCAAGCATGATGAAGATTTAAAGGGACACATACAGAGAACGATGGGCAACTCTACCAACAAAAGATAAACGAAGCAGTAAAGCGCGCAAAGATAGTCATGGGTACGTTGGTAAGGAAAAGATAAGAAAGACACTCAGAGAACCAAAAAATGGGGAAGCTCAGAGGGAACCGGGACAAACATTAAGAATCAAAATGGAAAACTGAAAATCAAAAATATACTGAAAACTTGCAGAGGTCAGTATGCAACAAAATTCAGTAAAGAAGGCAGACCACGAGTGTAGAGTAAAGTAAGGAAAACCCAGAACCTAAACTTGAAATAAATGAGAAAGAAATAAAATACGCTGGAATGAAACCCGCAGTGAAATAGCAGCGGGCTAAATAAATGTAGCACCAAAATTATTAATGACGGATGGCATAATAGTATGTAAATGGTTACAGAAAAGTACCCGCAAGCATGGAATACATAAACGATACAACCATACCAATCCACAAAAAAGGGAATACTACAAACTGAAAACTAAAAGGTTGTATATGTTTCACCAGTATAATTTCGGTGGAAGAAACAAACAGCTAAAGACAACCTTCGATCAAGGCCCTAGACAATTTACACGAAAAAGCTTTAATCCCAAAGCTACAAACATGAAGCACAAAAATATCTATAATAAAAAGATCGGAACAGTAAGGATAAATGGGGCAAAGAGAACGAGGAAAGTTTAATAACGATAAAGGAGTAAAACAGGGTCACATTTTAAGTCCAATGCCCTTTGTAAGCTACATAGACCTAATAATAAAACAAAATAAGGATCAAACTAAAGCCATAAGATTGGGGGACAACTTAAATCTTATCTACAGACGCAAGGTCCTGGTATATGCAGACGACGTCGTGTCAATAGCTGTAAATGTAAACGATCTGCTGAGACATGTAGAAACATGTTAAAGTGCCTGCAGAAAAAAGGAATAAAACTAAACACAAATAAGTGTCAAGTAATCCACATCACAAAAGCAAAGGCAGAAGAAAACTTAGATATTACAGTAGATGAACATCAGCTGGAAGCTGTAGACAGACACGAAGTTTTAAGTAAAATAATCCGCAGAAAAGGGAAACATGACCAAAAAGTCCAGAACGGAGAAAGTAGAGGCTATACTACCAAATCAGTAAAGCCGTGACAAGTAAAAAGAAGATCAGTACCAAAATAGCAATATCCTTGTATTAAAGCAATACACACACCATACTCACATACAACGCGGAAGAATGAACAATTTTAGACAAATATAAACTAAAAATAACTGCCAAAATCCGTAACAGAAGAATTAGGGACGAACTATCTTTGGAACTGGTAAATAGCGAAATTAAGGTTAAACAATTACATTGGTACGGTTACCTGATCCCCATGCAAAAGATTCTTCCAAAAAGATCTTAGAATTAAGACCCGTTGGAAGAAAAACAAGAGAAAGACCGAGAGTCGGTGGAAAGGTACCATCAAGGAAAAGAGGAAACACCTACAGATAATGGACCAAAACCCCAACGCAATCAAATAGGAGTAGTACTTAGAAATTTAAAATTCGCTATTCATTTTATATACAAAATAATTACTTTATCTATGCCAGCAGTATAGGAAAGTAAAGGAAGTTTACCGCACATTAAAATAAATTAAACGCTAAAAAAAATTTCAGGAATAAAGGCTAAAAATTAAAATGACTTTCTGCGAACGAATTGAATTGTATAATCCAACATTTTTGACTGAATGACTAACCGTTATCAAAAGCAATCCGAAAGCCCCAACATTCTATTCTAAGGATGGCCAATATTTTTTAGCAAAATTTTATTTCTCCGTTCTTCGCAAAATACACGAAGTTATCGTCCAATATTTCTTTCCGTTATTGAATGCTTATGGATGATTTACCGTCTCGATTATAGCGAGAACAGTGGATTTTGCCCTAAGAAGGGGTTCTCTGAATTGAAGTCGAATATATTGTTAAATGGCAGTACTTTTGTATATTGAGCTGACTCGCGAAACATGTTTCGTGAATGTTCTGCTTGTAGGGAGAAAATTAGGTTTTCCGCTATTATTGCAATGTAAATATTTTCTGCCGAACTTGTAGATAAAAAATAGTAAATGCAAGAAAAAGGCTGTATTTTACCGAAGACCGTCAAATTTACTGGTAAGCATACTAGAAAAGGAACTTTTATGTTGTGTTATTTGTTGTTACTAGGTAAAGGAACGATTTTCCAAGAGCCACTTTCATAATGAGTTAAACTGAATATGCGACACGCAAGCAATATTGTTAAGTTGCTTAAAGCCGAACAACTGTTATTGCTTTAACTAAATTTGAAACTATTCGATTTATATGTATTAAACGTTAGCATTTCCAAAGGTAGTACGCGGGTTGCCTTTTATATTTCGGGATTAGAGAACAAAAACAAATATTTATCATCGAAACAGGGTTTATTGTTTTTCCAAATATTCTCCCTGAAGATCAATATACTTTTACATGCGTGTGAAAGAATTTTCGAAGCACTTTTTCCACTCCGATTGAGGTATCTCCAAAACATGCATTTTGAACGCATCAACCGCTTCTTCAGGTGTCGAAAAACGTTAACATCGCAATTTATGTTTGATGTTCGGGAATAAAAAGAAGTCATTGGGTGCCAAATCAGGACTATACGGCAGATGACTCATCAAATCGACGTTTTGAGTGCTCAAAAAGTCACTTGTTCGAACCGATGTGTGAGAGCTCGCATTGTCGTTTTCCTTATTTCTCCGATGACCTGTGGCAAACAAATGGTTGTGCACCATTCAGAATTGACCATTCTACGTTGCACCAATGGTACGTTTGAGACATGTCCATTTTTTCCGAAACAAAACAGGCGATCATTTGCTTCGAAGTGCTTCGAGCGCGAACGACTTTTGTTGGGTTTGACTCGCCTTGGAAGACCCATACAGTCGACTGCTGTTTACTTTCGAGCTCATACGCGTAGATCCTCGATTCGTCACCTGTCACGATATCATACACATGTTTTGAAGCGCCGCGATCGAATCTTTTGAACATTTCTTGCGACCAATTGACACGAGCTTGTTTTTGAGCGATTGTCAAATTATGTGGAATCCAACTCGAACAAATCTTTTTTACGGCCAAATGTTCGTGCAATATTGAATGTATGCTGGCCCTACTAATGTTCAAGGATACCTCAATCTCACTATAAGTCGCACGACGATCTTGCAGTATCACTTCACGCACCGCATCAATGGTTTTTGGAACAACAACAGATTTTAGACGACCTTCACGAAATTCGTCGTTGAGCGAACTACGGCCACGATTGAATTCGGTAAACCATCGATAAACACTGGTCCTTGATGGTGCTTCATCGTCAAAAATCGAATTAAGTTCATCGATGCACTGTTGTTGTGTTAATCCACGTCGAAAGTTGTAAAAAATAATCGCACGAAAATGTTCACGATTTAATTCCATTTTTTGGCCGATATGAATTTTTCAAGTTACTGTAAACAACATAAATAGTGCTCGTACGTCAAAACGTTCTGAGTACGTATACCGTCAAATATGTCAAACTTTACGATAGAGACGTCAGTTGTCAGATGGCAGCACTAGGGTTGCCCAATCCCGAAATATAAAAGGTAACCCTCGTAGAACTTCCTAGAATTATCCTTGTAACGATGTTAGGTAGTATAGTTACAGAATATTTATGAAATTATTTTAAATTGCCAATTCGAATTTTATTTGTAGCAAATCATACAATATATAAAGAACCGAATACGTTGAACTCGATAAACTTTAAAAAAAGTGAGAATAACAATACTATGGAATATCAAACATCTGATTTTGTTTCTTTTTCGCAGAAAACCCGCTTTTGATCAATCAAGCGTTGAATTTTAATGTTCCCTTTGATTTTACATTTCTCCTCGTTGTACGTAAATAATTTAGAGACGGATATTTGACGGGGATCCTTTAAAAAGTATAGATGGCATTAGTAGTTCCAGAACCATTAGTGCAAAAAACTGTTTTATTTATCATGTTAGTAATTGTAACATATCAAGTCATTTTGTCAAGTAGTTGTTTGTATATTGTTCTTTGAATAAGTACTTCTGTGTTTATTTAAAAAAGAAAATTAAACATCGTGCTGTAATTTAATATTTTGTTCTTTGTTAACAACATTGTTAAAGCTGAACAAGTGTTATTAAGAATTTCCCGAATTAAAATTGCAACGTTAATGGATTTTTTGATGTTGGTACTTCAAAAAGTAATAGAATTTCACAGAATTATTCTTATGACGATGTTAACTTATAGTTAAATGCAGGTTTATACAATATGAAAAATTACTTAGGAGGTTGTCCTATTTCATTTTCACCGTGTTTAAGTGAACTCTATGGACCGGATGATACGGGCTTGGAGAATCGCCAATTAAAGATTTCTGAAATTTAAATGAAATCTCCAATAAACGTCAATTTCCGATGTTAACTGAAAAATTATGTATTTATAAGGTACCTGCTAGATGGGTACCGCATTTGCTAACAGTTACTCAAAAACGAATTGCAAGCCCAATAATTCAAGAGGGTTTCGGCCGTTTTAAGTTGAATACGTAGTTTGGACTTATCTGTACAGTCTGCTGGAAAGGTTATAGTATCTGAGATACTGCTGACAGATTATCTTCCAAATACCTCAACATTAACGGGAGACTATCACGCTATTCTGTTGGACCTATTGGACAAAAATAATCGTGTAGACCAAGTGTAGCGAAGAAAAATATCATTTGTCAGCAAGGCAATGCAACTGCCCATGCGAGTTTTGTTTCCATCCAAATTTCAACAATTTGAACTATTTGCGGCCTTATCCACCTTCCATCAATTCTTACTGCTAAAAAATTCCTTGGTGGAAAGCAGTTTTCGTCAAATGAAACAATTAATAGAGAAGTTGGAAAAGGTATTGATGAAGGCCTTGTGCAAAGGGAGTTCCGTAATGGTCTAATGGCTTCGGAACATCACTGATCGTGTTAAGGGGATTGTATTCAACTATAAAATTATTTCTAATCGATGTAAACCGTTTTTCTGCGAACAGTAGTGCCTCGTATTGAATTTATTTTCGATCCAGAAATAGAAGTTTACTATACCACGTGTATAAATTTCTGTAAAAGATTTATATGTGAAAATGTTCGGGATCTATATTCTTTGGGTCTTTCGCGGTTCCTCGAACTGTCAATATTACAATTTACTTTCGGCTTAGACCGCGTTGTCGTTTGGGAACTACACCCAGCATTATCAGGTAAGGACCGACCTGTTGCTTGTCTGCCTATACACGCATTTGCTCTAGATTCTAGAAGAACAAATATTGCTCAGACTTCTAGATGAAATGCTTGTAAGGGCAGACAAGCTACAGGTTGGTCCTTACCTGATACTGCTGGGTGTAGTTCTCAAATGACGACGCGGTCTAAGCCGAAAGTATTGTATTGTAATATTGACATGTTGGGGATCGCATATCTAAAAACAGGAGATCTCAGATATATTAGCAGCGGTAATCGCAAAAATATTATAAACAGCTATCCGAAATTGAATAAAAAACGGCTGATAACGACAATATACAAAAATTCACGATACATGTAATTTTTCACCATGTCTTAACATAATCACATGACTATGTAGTTTACCGCAACGATTTAATCGTGAAATGTTCGATAACTCGCCGGAATATACATACTCAGTCGTACGACATAAACGACTTCTGTTGTATTATTCCCCTAGGTAGTTTGAACTGTTTAATCGACCCGTTCTTTAAGATATCCCCATAGAAAAGACAAACTCAAAGATGATCAAAAATGCACTAACAAAATGAAACTTTTTCAATAGTATCTTCAAAAAGTTATAGTGTGCTTTCCAATATAAACCAGTGCTCCATCTTGCTAAACGATATATTAATATCTGTGCGTGTACAACAACCTTGAGAATGCCGCTAAACTATTTAGTAGCGTTTCGATATTTTCATTGATTTCTATGACTACTGTTATAACCAGGGGTAAAAGAAAGCCAGAACTCTTCGGAACGCTGTTCAGGTAAATGATCGTAAACAATCAACTACAAAACAATTTAACCAAAATGAAGACAAAATGATTTCTCACTGATATCTGTCCGACGATGGATAGCGGAAGGTAGAAGCACGGTCAACAGTCAGCCGTTGCATACAACACCAACGTATATGTCACAAACTTATTGTGTTTCGTTTGTTTTTAAAGCGCTCAACTACTAGACAAGACATTACCTCTACTTTACCTCTGTATAACTTCAATTCAGCAGTGGAAGATTCTATTTTTGTCTTATATCTTTAAATTTGAACTGCTAATATTTTGATATTGAACAAGCAGAAAGTTATATTTAGATTCATTCAAACTGCATTTCAATTCTAAAATTAACAGCACAGCTGTGGTGCATATTTGACAAACCCTGTATAATCGAATGGGAGCTATAACAATATATTAGCTGAAGATATATAGATTTCTATGTATAAACACATCCAAAGCTATCTATAAATGTATCTATTGTTCTTCTTCCTATTCGTTCCTATTTTTGAAAATTATTATAAAGCAAGTGGCATGATATTAATATTGAATGAACGCATTTGTATTCTGCAGAAACTCTACAACAAGTTTCCAAAATGCTGCAAGGCATAAAGACCATTTTATACGAGATTCGCATCCGAAAGCCTTCCTTCGAACAAATTCAATTACAGGAGTTAGAAATATTATTGAATGCCTTTATATAAGATCGGAGAATTGCCAAGATTTGGTTCTGCTTGAAGGCAAATGCAGGAAGGTGATGTAGAATCAGTGTTTATGGACTACACCTAAATACCAAATATGCGTAGGCGCGCTGTTAATCAATTTATTAAGACCTCGTCGAAAGTTGAAGGTTTTCAACATATCCTTTCTGCTTTAATAGTGCATTTTAAGTTGCCGCTTGTAAACAGTTTTTAAATTTATAAATTTAATGGTTAATTTTTGTACTTGTATTGATAATAAATTTGAACCTTAAGAACTGCGATTAAGCATATCTGAAATTAGCGGACATTATTCGGTTAAGGCTAATGCAATTACATGAATCAGTAGAAGTCGCATAATTAAATGCAGTTATGCAAAACCCATCAATCGCGCTCCGAGTTGGAAAAAGTAGGCCGTATTTTGAATGCCTTATCGATTTTCCCCGCTGTGGACGACACACGACCCTGAACTGAAATATGAAACGTCTATTTCCAAGTTTTCTCGTTTTCTCATTCTCCAAAATGCTCAGCATAAAAGCGCGCAGAAGCCACAAATCCACACATAAATTAGTGTTTGAAGTAATATAACATGTTTTATGGGTACTACATACGAGATTTGGCATTTAATTCCCAGATTTACGCTGCAGCACTGGAGTAACGTGAAATTAAACCAAAAGTAAAAAATATAATTCGCAGATTTATCAATAGGCAGTGGTCAAGCGAAGATGGAACATCTGTTAGATTCTGCGCAGAACGCTAGCGCGTAGATCGTGTTCCTGGCAGTCGTGATGGAGCAACGAGTGAATATTGCATTTTGCTGTAAAATTCAACAGAAATTTATGAAATGTTGAAAAGTATGTACGGTGATAAAACCTTATTACTGAGTTTGAATGGTTTAAACGTTTCAACGGTGGACTTGAGAATATTTAAGATGAAGCTAGAACCGGACGTCCGTCGATCTCTATAATGCGATTCAGTCGCCAGAGTTCGTAAAAGTGTGGTAATAGATCGCTGAAAGACCCTCCGAATGATAGATGAATCGAACATTAGTAACAAGATAAACAACAAATTTTACATAAAAAATTGGGAAGTTATGTTGGATAGTACGCAAACTTCATTAATATTTGTAGCTTAAATGCAAATTTTCTTATCTGCATTGTCTCAGGTGATGACTCATGGGTGTTTCAGTCAAACAGTTTCGTTTGTAAAAGTCCAGAATCAAAACTATGCTGATTACATTTTTCGATAAACAGGCTGTAATCGATCCATAAACAATGTATGGCTGAAGAGCGAACAGTAAATAGGGCATTCTATTTTGAAATGAAGAGATTATTGAAGCGCATTTCTTTGTGCGATCGCAATTTCCAGAAAAGCGTATTTGGTTCTTGTTGCGTGACAATCCACCAGCCTATTCTGCACTAATAGTAAGGTCATTTTTCATTAAACGCAGCGTTGTTTAGATCACCCACCCAATTCGACTGGATTTACACCAACACATACCTTTATTAAAGTGAAAATTTTTCTCAAACGAAACGATTTAAAGACCTTATTAAATAAAATGTAACCGCTGAATTGAAAGCAGTTTCTTCGAACGCTTTTGCTGACTGTTTTCATAAAATTTTAGAACGCTGCAATAAGTCTATTAACGCAAATGGAGATTACTTGAAATAAATATTAATATTTTTCATGCTACTTAAATTTAAAATCAATGCTTTGTTGCCTATAGCATACGACAAATGTGTCTGCCTTTATTCTACCAGAATCCTTTGTTCGTTGCAAAATTTCGTAGATCGCACTTAAATTCGATCGTGGGCAATATTATAATTTATGAACCAACAAAAATGTCATGATATCTAACTATGAATTGTGGAAATAATATTAATTCATCTAAAGTAAATGCCTTACATATAACTACAACCCAAAATCTATAGGCGGGGTTAGGTTAAATTCTTAAACCCGTCGTCTCATATAGTTCTAATTGTTTATCCAAAATGGTGGATGTGACGTTTAAATTGTACAAAAGTGGTGCAAATTGCAGAGGGTTGTGACTGTGTCAAACTATCGACTCTACCTTATCCAGCTGTCGAGACGTGCAATCAACAAATTTAATGAGTATACAAAATATGTTACTTGAAATACCCATTAAATTGTCAGCTAACTTAGAAATACCTTAGTATAGTACTTTTCAAATTTCTTGATAATATTCCCAGTAGCCAGTTAGTCACAGTGGACTAATTCTTTTTTAAAGTACATATATATCAATTTTTATATTCATATTTATTTATTTTTTATTAAAAAGGGGGCATGCGATATGCGGTAAATAAAGATTAACGAGCAGTGTTTAATAGATAGTATTGCTCGTGAGTGTGTGGTGGTAGTTCAGTTGGTAAAGCGCTCGCTTTCTCAGTAAAATGTCGATTCTGGCTTGGGTTCGAAACTTAAGCATTACTATGCAGATTTATAGAAATCTTGTCTGCAACCCACCACACACAATTTCCCAATCCGGCTTGCAACTGTGGGATGTTAACACTAAAAACCTTCTGTAGAATTTCTGTCGTTCGGATTCGACATTAATCTGTAGGTTCCCCGTGTTTCTTCCTTAGCGCTAAGGAGAAACACGTGGCAGAGAAGAGGCCGATACCCAGCAGTGGGACGAAAAGGCTGTCCATAATGATGATTGGTCGTGTAGTTTCACACAGATTTTTCAAATAATGAACATTAGCAAATGCTTCTATTTCTGATGTTATCTTTTTTCTTCGGTATAATACTAAAAACGTATAATGAACATAGTGACATAGATATATTTTTAAAGTTATTAACCGGTTTTAACAAGCTTAACCTCAAACGGTTTATACATTTAAATATAAAAATTATAAATGTATAAATATTTTCTATAATATAAGTACAAGCTGGTGCATTATTAATGTTCTTCTTCTTAGAGTACTTTATATCTTACGAGACGTAGCAATCTTCTCTCATATGCCTCTGTTGTGCGTTTAGGGTGCCACCGACATACAGGACCTACAGCTTAACGTGAGCTCCGAACCACGGGAAGTGTAAACACTTCTACTCCAGAGAAGATTTACTAGGCAGAATACCTCGCTGATTCGCCATTGCCTTGCGAGAGAGAACGGCCGTTAAAAATCCGATGTTCCGGTAATGGGAATTGAACCCAGGACCTTCAGCGTAGAAGTCTAACGAACTAACGTCTAGCCCACCGTCGCCTCATTATTAATGTTAAAGAACCCTTTGGAATCAGAGAATTTTAACTTAAATCGGAAAATTTTAAAATGTCTAGCGGAAACTTGTATTTGAGACTTGACAATACTGCATACAGTTAAGGTAGCTTCGATTTTCATCGTCGTTTATTTTACAACGTTTTTTGCTCATATATGATACTTGATTTTAATACCACACTGTTGTCGCAAATATAAGTTAACTTTCTCTTAAGCTTTCTAATTCATGCCCTAACATTATCCTAAGACACAGAACCTCCTCTCATTTTTTAAACGTAATCCTAGTCAGTATAGAATTATACATCTGATATAGTGTCTGTTGTGATTAAGAATCAAAAGATTATTAAGCAGCGCGGCGCTACTTTCTAATACCATTACTAGTTTCTACTATGAATACTATTAAGTTAATATCTTTTTTGTCTTATGCAACTCCTTAGAATCTAAGGACAATCTAACAACAATATCTAAGGCTTAGATATTGTTGTTACATTGCATTTACACCAAACTTAGACAATCAAATAAGCAAAAGCATTAAGTCATTATTTCAAGTTTTATTATCTCCACTTTAATTTTTTCCGAATCTATAAATAGAACTAACAATAAGATAATATAAAATTTGATGGACATTCTCTGGATGACGTTTTTATTGTGAATAAATCAGTTGATCCCAGCGTTAATAACTATTTTATTTATTTTCAGATTGGTGTCAAGAAGCAGTCTCGAAAGCAGAGATCCTTCGGCTTATTTATCAAGGGCGGTTTCTACACAGCAACGTAACATTAGGGGCACTTGGCTTACCATTTGGCAAAACTACAGTTATGCATCTCGTTCCCAGAGAAAATCTTCCTGAACCTAACTCACAAGGTAATTCTTAGCCCTCTTCGGTTAAAGGTGTTGGTAAATATATCAACACAAATATAAAGATTAACTATTTCGTAAAAATGCACGACAAAATCTTCTATGAATTAGAGAAACCACTAAGAGATCTCATCCTAAGTTGTAATGAAATAGTGATTCAATGTGCTTACCGAAATATTGAAACACATCCTTACATTGAAATAATAGAAAAAATAAATAAGTAAGAGTAGGTCGTGATAATCAGCTTGAGGTAGGCATTACAGTCTAGGGACCGCGGTGGTCGAGTGCGAGAACGCACCGACCATCGAGGTCACACTGAATTGCGCTCTTTCCGGCGTGGTTTCGAATCCCCGCTGGGGCGACCGCAATTCAGTTAGTTAAGTTTAGGGTGCATGCTGCATGAATGGTTTAGTGTGTAAGGGACGCCCGCACCCCCCTGAAGTAATGCGAAAGCGGTTCCGGGGGGGGAACGGTAGTATGAATGTGAAAAAAAAAAAAAAAGGCATTACAGTCTGTTAACCTTCCGCTAGATGAAGTTTGACAGCTGTCACTGTCAAATGCCAAGTACAGCAGTATCTTTAGTCTTTCTGAAATTCGGTGTATATTATTATTCTCAAAGTGCTTCTATTTTGAGTTGTGTTTAAAATATCTTTTGAATTATTTATAATATATTTATAATATAATTATAATACCCAGAGACAATGAAGAATTTCATCATCATCATCATCATCATCTGACATGGAGCTGACTCGGAGGTCACTCCTGGATACGCCAGGCCTACCCCATGCCAGTAGGTGGGTAGGAATGTGCGGGATATGGTGGGATCGGGTGGGGTGCTGCAGCGCGTTAGCATGCCCGCAATGTATACCGCCTGACACCGCTACTGCAACACCAGGTAGTTAGTAAGCTACGCATCAATGGGTGTTGAGTACGTAGCCGAGACCGTTATGCTCTTATGCAGTTGAACCTACTAACTCTGGTGGCTGAGTTTCACAATGTTCTTGTTTCATAGCTATCTCGGTTCTGAGTTACAGATTTCTCTCATCGTGGTTTTGACCCTAATAAACTTTGATATCAGAGTTTCACAGTGTACGCACCTGAGACCGTTATGCTCTTATGCAGGTGAACCTACTAACTCTGGTGGCAGAGTTTCACAATGTTCTTATTTCATGGCTATCTCGGTTCTGAGTTACAGATTTCTCTTATCGTGGTTGTGACCCTAATAAACTTTGATATCAAAGTTTCACAGTGTAAGTACCTGCGTATTCGCTACCTGATATCTAAATACCTATACCGCCAGGTGTGACTACTATTCCGAATTAAATTGAGAAGGATTCCGACCGGTTTCCTATAGCCCCTACGTATTTTTGGTAAATGCGCTTCCGACCGCTTAATTTTAGGTCCTCTTTCTTTTTAATTTAGTGGATGTGACTGAATTTTAGCTGCCTGAAACCGTCTTACTTAATCCCAGTGATAGGTGTCCTAATCCTGAATTAAATTAAATGCGTTATTGACCGCTTGACTGATTTAGCTGTTTATTTTTTGCTTTCGTGGTAACTACCTGATACTTAATTACCTTAATAAACGGGTTGGCTAATTTCAGAATGACGTTGAATACTATTCTGTATTTTTATTAATAGCGATTCGGACCGCTTACTTATTGGTTCTATTTCTTTTTAGTTTAGTGAATGTAACTGAATCTTAACTGCCAGGTACCGGGTTACCTATCCCAGGAATGTGTGTCCTAATCCTGAATTAAATCAACTGCGTTTCCGACGGCGTGACTGATTTACCTGTTAATTGTTAGTTTTCGTAGTAGCTACCTGCAACTTGATTACCTTTTCAAACGGGTGGACTTATTTCTGAATGAAATGGAATACTATTCTAAGCGCTTTCCTATTGCGCCTATGTATTTGTATTAGTAGCGATTCCGGCCGCTTAATTGTTGCTTCTATTTCTTTTTAATTTAGTGGATGTAACTGGATTTTAACTGCCTTATTCCGGATTACCTAATCCCAGGAATGTGTGTCCTAATCCTGAATTAAATCAAGTGCGTTTCCGACGGCGTGACTGATTTACCTGTTTATAGTTAGTTTTCGTAGTAGCTACCTGCTCTTAATTACCGGAATAAACGGATGGATTAATTTCAGAATGAAATTGAATACTTGTCCGGTCGCTTTCCTATTGTTCCTATGTATTTTTATTAATAGCAATTCCGACCGCTTGATTATTGGTTCTATTTCTTTTTGATTTAGTGGATGTATCTGGATTTTAACTGCCTGATTCCGGATTACCTAATCCCAGGAATGTGTGTCCTAATCCTGAATTAAATCAAATGCGTTTCCGACGGCGTGACTGATTTACCTGTTTATAGTTAGTTTTCGTAGTAGCTACCTGCTCTTAATTACCGGAATAAACGGATGAACTAATTTCAGCATGAAATTGGATACTTTTCAGGCCGCTTCCCTATTGCACCTTTGTATTCTTATTAATAACGGTTCCGATCGCTTTATTATTGATCCTATTTCTTTTGCCTTAGTGGCTTGACCGGAATTTTAACTGCCTGTTACCGTATTATCTAATCCCAGGGTGGGTGTCCTACTTCTGAATTAAAATAAATGCGTTTCTGACCGCGTTTTCTGCAGTTTGTCCCAAATGCGGCTGTTTAGGAATGCCAACCCAAGTACCTGCGTCTATTTTTAGAACCAAAGCTTGTATTTTGTACAGTTCTGCAATTCTCCTCCCGCCCGCCCCCCGTTGTACTTTCCTCTGTATTTACCCTTAATTCCCTGATTTATTTCCAGAGTACTTTATGGTAATGTAATTACTACCTGCGGCTGTAAGAGACTGCTATATACTACAAACGATTACCCATGCCTACGTCCACTATCCACTATCTACTGTACTTAGCTCTATGTCGTGGCCGTCCCTCTTTGTTGGGCCCGCGTCTGTTTTCCTTCTTCGGGCTTCTGTTTCCGCTCGGACTTCTTCTACCTGGCGTCACCTCGTTCGCAGCTGTATCCCTACACACCCTCACACACTGTAATCAGTTACCTGGCCACCGAACTCTCGTCAAGAACTCGTTTAAAGTATTTAAAGTGCTCGTTTATTCTGCTCCTCCGCAACACACGTCTACTCGGTTCAAGCGCTAAACGAACACCCAATAATATTTACAGTATTTTTCTTCTTATTAAAAAACGGACCTTATTTTAAAATTACCCCTCGTATATACCTCATAAAACTTTACTAACACACTTTCAATAATCCTTACATTTATGATCTTTTTCTGCAAATCTTGCATATCGTACACATTTTGCGCAATTTTTATATTTGTTTTAAAACCCTGTAATTAATTGGCCTGTGCAGACAAAAAATTGTACTTAGAAATACTGTTAGGAAGTCATTAAATAGGTGGAACATAATTTCGCTTCTCTTTGCTTCACGGCCACATTACCATTTCACAAGATAGCTAAAATTTCCAGGCATATCCAGCTGTTCGTTGACTTACCTTTTTATTACTCCTGCCATTCCACCTTCTTTCGAGTTGTATCTGAGAACGTCATCTATCTAAAAATGACTGAACTGTTGCTTCAATGTTACAGGTTCTTGTCATCACTATTCTTCAAAACTGAGCAAAAAATCATACAATAAAACTTCATTATGCTATGAATATTATTGTAAATTGTGTTCCCTGGGATACCACGCAGGGAATGATATAAATTAAAATTTTTTTGCGGTAAAAAATTCAAAATCAATATTTTTATATCAAGATTTAGGATTGCTACCAGCCAAAAGTTCGTTGTGTGTACAATCGATAGATACGAAAGAAATTGAGTTTTGGAACAATATCTGTGATTAAAAAGAAGAACATTTTTCTATGGCGGCGCCATTTATTAGTTCTGTACCCCTGAGCTCTCTTAAACTATCCATACTTTAACTGGTATGGCATGTTGATATCAACATCCCAAAGTATCGAAGTATAAAAAAGTTCTGAAGTATCGAAAACATCGATGTGAAAACCTTGCAATAATTAAAACTGAGAGTAATTCGTCATTTGTTGGTTTATTATTATATGTATCAAACGAAATACCTGTTTTTCAGTAGTTTGTATTATAAACAACGTTTATATTATTAGTATAAATGCAGCTTGTGAAAGCGGGTGATTTACATGTGTATAGAGGATGATTCTAAACATGTGCGAAACATTTTAATCATATACAGCAGAGGTTATTTAACCCCTAAATTATATAGTAATTCTTTTCAAATTCAGCATTGTTACGGAGATTCGGGACTTTTATTTACATCACTTCATTAAAATGTAAATAACTTTTTTGTTTCTTGTCCGATTGTGATAAACTTCGTTGTTTTGAAAAGTTAAAAGTCCAAGTTGAATTTACAGTCAAGACATATGTACCATTTAATGTGAAAAATTGATTGAAGTTCGTTAGAAAATGTGTAAGTTAGGGTGTATCTTGAAAACAAGATTGTTTTATTTGCAGGTTCTAAACTAGCATTCTGTTTTACAAAAAACTAGAGCTTTATAATGTTCTTCGAAAATTAAATGTTTACAGAGTTATCTAATAAAAGTTTCGAACAGAAATATCAATTTAAATAAATACACCTATTTTACAAATTTTTAAACCAATGTTTTCACTTCTGGGTCATATTTCATCCACTTTTCACACTCACTTGTATATTTTTCTGGACTGGAAATTAAGGTTGCACTTAGCTTTCCAAAACGACGGATTTTAGCAAAATGGGACAAGAAACAAAAAGTTATTTACATTTTAGTGAATTGATGTAAGTCTCCTATCTCCACAACGGTACCTATTTTGAAAAAAAATTACTAGGTGATTTAGGGGTTAAATAACGTCAGTTATACGTGGTTAAAGTTTTTCGGGCATGTTTAGAACCACCGTGTATATCCTTCACATTATAACCGCCTTGTTGTTGAATATCAACACCGACAACACCCCTAAATATTTCTTCTGAATAATTCCTATATTTCTTTCATTCGTTCATTGATAGCCCTTTTGTCCCACTGTTGGGCATCGGCCTTTTCTCTGCCATGTGTTTGTCCTCAGCGCTAAGATAGAAACACGGGATACTTACAGTTTAACGTCGAATCCGAAAGACAGAAAATGCGGAGAACGTTTTTAACATTAAGATCCCACGGTTGCAAGCCGGATTGGGAAAATGTGTGTGATGGGTTGCAGACAAGATTTTTATAAATTTGAATGTAATGCTTAGGTTTTAAACCCAAGTCAGAATCGACGTTTTACTCAGAACTCGAGCGCCCTACCAACTGAGCTACCACCACACTCTGAGCTACTACCACACTCATATATTACTGACTGTAAATACATAACGCAGATATTTCTCTTATACCTTCTTTAACACCCTAAGACTTTTAATACCGTGATATTTGCAATACTTCCGTACCAGCCTGATATAGATATTCAATACTTATATTGCGGTATTGCTCAATATACTCATGATATAATTGGTCCGTATTTCTTGGAAGACTATCTTGGCAGACCTGTAACATTTAATCAACAGAGTTATCGGGAAATAATTATTATACAGAGTAGAGAGGTAGTGCACTACTTGAAACATAAAGTTGCATGTAGAAGTAGCTAGCTGCAAATAGCATCAATTGTAGCGCAAATTGCATAAGCTACTTTTTCGCAACAACATTTTGGAAAAACTTTGAGAGTTACCTAGTATACTTAGGGTTTATGGGTTGATTAGGTAAGTATCGAATGCTGATTATGCAACTCTCCTCTGAATTTAGTTAAGATTCAGTTTCAATAGAATTGTAGACAATGATATGGACCCCAGCTTTAAAAATACGACTATCGTTAATTTTAAATACAAATTCAAAACAAGGGCTTTGTTAATTTTTTAAACGAGGCCTTATTAATTATGTTGGATGCACTTATCGTTCCAGTACCGATGCTGTTAGAAGACCATACAACACTTTTTTGGTACCACTCACGGTTTTTCCAGTTAGCTCTTATAAAAAAAAAGAAAACAATAACAACAACGAAAACAAAATTAATAATGTGTAACATCGCCATTACATCAATGCGAGCATTTACTCGTCGTGGCATGCTTTCTATCAAGTGGTCTACGTTCTCCTGGGGTATCTAGTTTCATATAGGTAACCTCAATTTGGTGTATCAGCTCGTCTAAGTTGTTAGGAGCTCTTGGCAATAATCTTAGTCGCCGGCCCATCATGTCCCAAAGATTTTCGATCGGCAATAAGTCCGGCGATCGTGCAGGTCAGGGCAACATTTGCAATTGTGCTTGTTGGAGGTACGTTCTGGTAATGTTTGCAGTGTGTGGACGTGCGTTATCCTGTTGGAAAATACCGTTTGACAACGTCTGCATGAATGGTACACCGGTTCCAGGACATTATGAATATAGCGATGAGCATTTAAAGTGCCTGGGACGAACACAAGAGGTGATCTACCGAAACAAATCGCACCCCGAACCATAACCCCAGGTGTTAAAGCTGTATGGCGTCTTTCAACAAACTCTAGATTTCGTCTTTCTTCTCGATATCGACGTACCCTCGTACGGCCGCCATTTGCCCACAAACTACTACAAATTGATGAGAGACAATAGACGAACCCCACAACCACTTGATTGTTTTAATGGAAATAGTGATCATTTCATACACAATAGTAAAACATTATGTTAGCAAATTTTCAAACACGTAGCTTTATTTTTAATGGGTTGTTTCATATGAAACTGAGCATATTAACTAAAATTACAGATAACATTCCCGGGTTTAGTAGCCACGAATAACAAAGATAAAAAAAACTCCAAAAGTCCGATATAATCCTAGTAGGATTGATTGGAGACGGTGGTACGAGGGCAGTTCAATACGTCCATGATAAATGTAATAGAACTCAATCGCAATTTTCATCTTTGGAAAGTACTATCTTTAAATAGACTATGGAAAAATTCAGACAGATCTGTCAAATAATTCCGTTTTTACAACATTCGAAATCAGAGAATCTCTTAAATTTTCAAAAAAATGGAAAAAAGTGAATTTCGTGAGTCGATAGAACATTATTTTTTGCGAGGAAAAAATATTACGCAAACCCAAAAATTGCTTAAAAAACATTATGGAGACTCTTCACCATCGTTTGGAATGATTCAGAAGTGGTTTGCTGAATTTCGTTGTGGTCGTACAAGTAGGTACCTACTAATGATGTAGAACGTTCGGGGCGTCCAATTGAGGTCACCACACCAGAAATGGCCGATAAAATCCATGGCATGATATTGGATGATCGGAGAGTAAAGTGCGTGAGATTGTTGAGGTTGTTGGCATTTCAATCGGGCAAGTACATAACATCTTGGTGAAATATTTGGACATGAAAAAGCTATCCGCGCGTTGGGCGTCGCGTTAGCTTACAATTGATCACAAACGTAATCGAATGACGACTTCAAAGGAATATTTGGCGATGTTTAATCGTAATCGTGCCGAGTTTTTGCGTCGATGCGTAACTGTGGATGAAACATGGGTCCATCACCATACACCGGAGTCTAAGAAACAATCGAAACAATGAATTTGTCATGGTGAACCGGCTCCAAAGAAGGCCAAGGGGTTTTACCGGGTATGGCATGGCGACAGTTTTTTGGGATCTACGCGGTGTAATCCACATCGATTACCTTGAAAAGGGGAAAACGATAAACGGAAAGTATTATGCAGACTTATTGGGCCGATTTCACGACGATTTACGGAAAAAACGACCACATTCGGCGAAGATAAAAGTTCTTTTCCAACAAAACAATGTTCGTGTGCATGCGTGTGTAGTCGCCACGACTACATTCCTTGTGTTAGGATACGAGTTGCTTCCGCATCCACCATATTCGGCAGATTTGGTCCCCAGCGATTATTTCCTGTTTCCGAATATGAAAAAATGGCTTGGCAGAAAAAGATTTGGCTCAAACGATGAGGGGGTTGCCGAAGTCCTATTTTTTGGAAGGGATCGGGAAACTGAAAAAACATTGGACTAAGTGTATCGAGCTGAAAGGTGACTGTGATGAAAAATAAAAGCAGTTTTGGTCAAAAAACAAATGCCTTCTTTCATTTATCATGGACTAAATGAACTGCCCTCTATAACGATAAAAACTTTGGAAAGCCTCTTACCACCACGACTAAGCTGCCATCATCTCAGTAGGAACTAACTAAATTCACTGGACTTCAAATGTTGATTTGGTGAAAGACTTATTTCCAGTGGTATTCATTCCGGATTTTCCCAAGTTTCTAGATATACTCCTGTACATCCTGCATTGATATCTTTAGATATTCAATTTGAGTAGTATGCCTAGTTTACTAGAGTTTGCTAAGGTAGCAAGTTGTTTTTGATATTTGCTTACTGGAATCATGGACGACAACGCGCCTTTGTCCAAGCAGCAGTACTATAAAAATATATTGCATGGTATAGTCCATCTCAGAGGTTAACTGGCTACTGGATTATCGCAAAACTGTATGAATTTAAACATCGACCTACTCGTTCCCTGATATATTTTACTTAAAATGCATGCTACCCAGTGCCGTAGCTATTTTTATTCATTTTTAACATTTATGCAGTTTACTGTAGAATTAATCCTACAATCACCTAAATTATCAAATATAACTTTAATTGGCAAAGATATACTATCAAGATGAAATTAAATATATTATCTTACTCCCACGAGGATTGATCACTATGGGAGAGTAGATCAACAACCCCCCTTATGGGGGAGGCCCTTGTCCAACTATTGGATGTTGCGGGCTAATAATATTAAATAATAATAATCTTACTTATGTTGTGGTTCAACTTTGCGATGCTTTCTACTTAAGCTTAAAATTGATTGTTCGGTTTGTATGAGTCATCCACCAACGATTTCCTAATTACCTTATCCATGCACATTGCATTCCAATACAGTAATGCAGTTCTAATGATCATTTGATCAGAGAATAAATACTATTTAGATGGGGTTAATAATCTTTATTGGCTTTTAGCAACTAATTGATGCCCTGTAATATACAAATTTATTTTTGTTTGTCACTATGTCAAATCATAAATTAAACTATGAAGATCTTGGAACGAAGCATTATCAGTTGTTACACCTGAAATGTGAAAAAAAAACTGTTGAACACGCTCAAAATTAATTCGAGCGTGGAGAGAACGTGAACGTGTGATTGAAGAAATAAATTAGATTGTAATTACTTTAGGTTTAGATTCAGCCTCCAATTAAACTGTTGTTAGCGATGCTTACGATATATGGAGTGTTTAAAAAATACGGTCGAATATTTTACCCAGTTACAGATCTCATCAGTACAAACAAAAAAGTCGTAATAAACATGGGTTAGAAAATCTTCTGTGTGACAAATTTGCATCAACGTTTATCCGAAATTGGGGCATTTAAATCAATCCACGGTGGTGGTGGTCGGCCTAGATCAGTTTCTGCTCCTGAAGCGGAACTTAACATATCAAGGAGGATTGAAGAAAATCCAGGTGCCAGTACTAAAAGACTTTCTGCCGAAACAAATATTAATACTTCCCTTATTTGGAGAATGTTCGTGAGGAACAATTGTACCCATACCATATTCAAAGGGTAGAGCAGGCTCATATTGTGCCTGATTATGCTGCACGTGTGGTGTGGTGTGTTGCCAATGGGCACTGACGGTTGATTTTCGAACCCATATTTATTACGACTTTTTTGTTTGTACTGATGAGATCTATAAGTGGGTAAAATATCCGAAAGTAATTTTTAAAACCCCTGTATAATAATAGCTTATTAACCCGATTTATTCAAGATTTCTTGCTACAATTACAAATTTTTATTATTGAAACAATTTTTTTTCCTGTAATGTAGTACACAACAATTGTATACTACTATTATTATTAGTCGACATTACAGGCTGTAAACACCATAATTAGTTACATACTAATTCGTAACAAGGGGTATGTAATACTAAATTGGAGAAACAAACGTGCGTCGCTGGAATTTCAAAATGTTTTTGTGTATACCAGACACCCTAATAGTGGCTTGTCTCGCTTACACTCTGTGTTGAGATACGCTATGACTAATAGGTCTGAGTGAAATAGAACCAGTGCTTGAATGTCGAAGCAATTTATATACGCTAATCCGATAGCTAGGTAAACCTCTGAGACGGAGTATAGGTTAGGCTTCAATGAAACTAGAAACGTTGCAGAATTAGCTACTTGATGAAAACTGTAGGGTAGCCGTAGAGCGTCTCATGGTGAGAGTGTAGTACAAGCTCTTAAGGACTATGCAAACCTCATAAGAGTTGACCATAAAATGTTGCCAAATGTAAGCGGTTGACAGGCAGTGAAGTTTGCTTAAAAGGAATTCTCAAAAGATATCGCAATAACGACTGTGTAAAGTCGCAGCTTTGAAAAAAGACGTTACATTTCCTTTTAAGAAGTACCTTAAGAATATTTCAATGAAAACTGCCTAGTATTATCGGTTTTTAATTACCATTTCATTTTCAAACGTGGTATTTGAAGAAGCGAGATCGAGGACGCGGTTTTCCAAGCATCTCTAAGCACTGCAGTCATCATTAGCTTATTGTACACCCTAAGTAATAATTTTGCCTATGAATGATTCATAACTTTCTATCACTAATTGCTTTGCCTATCTTACACTGATTATGCACACTGCAAACCAGTAATTATATTGTTGCCCAAAAATACGTGTAAGGTAGGAACGGAAATTGATTCAATTTACATCTGCCCTTTTAACGGCACAATGTAAGAAATTGTAAACCTAACCAACACAGGCTTTGTTAGTTTTCGAAAAACAGATCTTGATGAACCTTATTTAAATCCAAACAACGGTTTTTTCTTTCTTTTTACTACAAATATCTTATTTTTTCATAAGCGATTAATTGAACTCCATTAAGTCGCCGATTTGTTTCTTTACAAAGTAAATTTAATATGTAATATAAAACTATTGCGCAAAAACTATGTATTTTTGTACGTATGTGTATAGTTTTTCAAATAAGTCAGTTTGTAGCTATAAATGTAGCTTGTAGTGTAGTTGGTAACTCTTAAAAGTAGCTTTCCTATAAGTCTTTGTGAAAATTTTTGACGAATTTACATTTGCGGTCTCGATTGTTTCAACAAGACGAAGCGACGTCGCACTGCCGGAAAAACTCGAGTTGTTATTCAGCGCGTTATTTAATTGGGAAGTTGTTATACTATCCCCGACAATACAATCGTAAACAGCAACTATAATTGACAGCAAAGGTGTGAAAAATTCTTAAAATTAAACGAGAACACTTTCAACACGTCGTCGTATTTATTTGTAAAGAGTAACAAAATAATAAGACATTTAGATTTGGGTTCATCAGTCGTACTTTATTTCAGATATTTTGGCTTTGTTCTAAGGCTGCTTGGAGGTAGATTTTCACAGAAATTTTTGAAAAGTAAAAAGCCTTCATGGAAGAGACTCCTGTAAACAAATTATTCTCGTTAACTAAATGTATGTATCAGGAATAGCGAAATGCTCTACCAACGCAACTTCTAAGAATCCTTGAATAATCTTATAATAAATACTTACAAGAATCAACAGATTACTTTACCATTATTTAAATAAAAGAAGTCTCAAGATAAAAGATCAATGATCTTTGTGTTCCGCTTAAAACTATTAGACAACATTTCAAATATCTTCACAGTCAATACATTTACATGTTCCCCCACCGACTTCCAAGGCGATTCCACAAAAGCAAGTTGCATTAGCTTAACAACGTCCTTTTTATCACAAATTGGTTTAAAATTAGTTATTTTTTAGGACACCGCAAGCAGTTTTTTGGACGCATACGCATGGAAGGAGCTACTTAAAATCGCATTAAAAAATAATATAAGGCTAACAGCTTGCAAGCCAGTATGTGGCAATAAATACAATTATTTATTACATTTTAAGTGATCATTAAAAACAATAATAAAATGAACCGGACATTAGTGGACTGTAAACAGATATAAAGCCTGTAAAATGTTTTAAAAATCAGTTTTGCTTAGAACTTGATGTGGCGATCAACATAGATTTATGAGGCACAAACTTATTTAAATCCCCTTTGGAACACTGGGTGAAAAAACTTTTAACTAGTGTAACTGTTAAAACCTGAACGATAGTCAGTACATCGGTATAGCAAAATATGTTAGAACATACAATTGTGTAAATACCTGAAAAATTTTTAAAAATCAGTTTTGCTTACAACTTGATGTGGCGATCAACATAGATTTATGAGGCACAAACTTATTTAAATCCTCTGTGGAACACTGGGTGGAAAAATTTTTAACTAGTGTAACTGTTAAAATGAACGATAGTCAGTACATCGGTATAGCAAAATATGTTGGAACATACAATTGTGTAAATACCTGTAAAATGTTTTAAAAATCAGTTTTGCTTACAACTTGATGGGACGATCAACATAGATTTAGGAGGCACAAACTTATTTAAATCCCCTTTGGAACACTGGGTGTTAAAATGTTTAACTAGTGTTAGTGGAAAATGTTTTAACTAGTGTAACTGTTAAAACCTGAACGATAGTCAGTACATCGGTATAGCAAAATATGTTGGAACATACAATTGTGTAAATACCTGTAAAATGTTTTAAAAATCAATTTTGCTTACAACTTTGATTGTGGCGATCAACATAGATTTGAAGGCACAAACGTATTTAAATCCCTTTGGAAACACTGGGTGGAAAATTGTTAACTAAGTGTAACTGTTAAAATGAACGAATAGTCAGTACGGTCTAGTATAGCAAAATATGTTGGAGACATACAATTGTGTAAATACCTGTAAAATGTTTTAAAATCAGTTTTTGCTTACAACTTGATGGGACGATCAACATAGATTTTAATGGGCACAACTTATTTAAATCCCCTTTGGACACTGGGTGTTAAAAAATTTTTAACTAGTGTGGGTGGAAAATTTTTTAACTAGTGTAACTGTTAAAACCTGAACGATGTCAGTACAATCCGGTAATAAGCAAAAATATGCTGGAACATACAATTGTGTTAATTACCTGTAAAATGTTTTTAAAAAATCATTTTTGCTTACAACTTGAATGTGGCGATCACATTAGATTTGAGGCAACAGAACGTAATTTAAATCCCCTTTGGAACAACTGGGTGGAAAAATTTTTAACTAAGTGTAACTGTTAAAATGAACGATAGTCAGTACGTCGGTATAGCAAAATATGTTGGAACATACAATCGTGTAAATACCTGTAAAATGTTTTAAAAATCAGTTTTGCTTACAACTTGATGGGGCGATCAACATAGATTTAGGAAGCACAAACTTATTTAAATCCCCTTTGGAACACTGGGTGGAAAAATTTTTAACTAGTGTGGGTGGAAAATTTTTTAACTAGTGTAACTGTTAAAACCTGAACGATAGTCAGTACATCGGTATAGCAAAATATGCTGGAACATACAATTGTGTAAATACCTGTAAAATGTTTTAAAAATCAGTTTTGCTTACAACTTGATGGGGCGATCAACATAGATTTAGGAAGCACAAACTTATTTAAATCCCCTTTGGAACACTGGGTGGAAAAATTTTTAACTAGTGTAACTGTTGAAATGAACGATAGTCAGTACATCGGTATAGCAAAATATGTTGGAACATAATCGTTAAATACCTGTAATGTTTTAAAAATCAAGTTTTGCTTACAACTTGAATGGGGCGATCAACAAAGATTTAGGAAGCACAAAACCTTATTTATCCCTTGGAACACTGGGTGGAAAAATTTTTAACTAGTGTAACTGTTGAAATGAACGATAGTCAGTACATCGGTATAGCAAAATATGTTGGAACATACAATTGTGTAAATACCTGTAAAATGTTTTAAAAATCAGTTTTGCTTACAAGCTGGTGTGGCGATCAACATAGATTTATGAGGCACAAACTTATTTAAATCCCCCTTGGAACACTGGGTGGAAAAACTTTTTAACTAGTGTAACTGTTAAAATGAACGATAGTCAGTACATCGGTATAGCAAAATATGTTGGAACATACAACTGTGTAAATACCTGTAAAATGTTTTAAAAATCAGTTTTGCTTACAACTTGATGTGGCGATCAACATAGATTTGAGGCACAAACGTATTTAAATCCCCTTTGGAACACTGGGTGGAAAAATTTTTAACTAGTGTAACTGTTAAAATGAACGATAGTCAGTACGTCGGTATAGCAAAATATGTTGGAACATACAATTGTGTAAATACCTGTAAAATGTTTTAAAAATCAGTTTTGCTTACAACTTGATGGGACGATCAACATAGATTTAGGAGGCACAAACTTATTTAAATCCCCTTTGGAACACTGGGTGTTAAAATTTTTAACTAGTGTGGATGGAAAATGTTTTAACTAGTGTAACTGTTAAAACCTGAACGATAGTCAGTACATCGGTATAGCAAAATATGTTGGAACATACAATTGTGTAAATACCTGTAAAATGTTTTAAAAATCAATTTTGCTTACAACTTGATGTGGCGATCAACATAGATTTGAGGCACAAACGTATTTAAATCCCCTTTGGAACACTGGGTGGAAAAATTTTTAACTAGTGGTAACTGTTAAAATGAACGATAGTCAGTACGGTCGGATAGCAGAAATATGTTGGAACATAAGTCGCGTGTAATACCTGTAAAATGTTTTAAAAAATCAGTTTTGCTTACAAACTTAGATGGGGCGATCAACATAGATTTAAGGAGCAAAACTTATTTAAATCCGCCTTTGGAACACTGGGGTGTTAAATTTTTAACTAGTGTGGTGGAAATAAATTTTTTAACTAGTGTACTGTTAACCTGAACAGATAGTCAGTACAACTCGTAATAGCAAAAATATGCTGGAACATACATTCGTGTAAAATACCTGTAAAAATGTTTTAAAAAATCAATTTTGCTTACAACTTATGATGTGGGCGATCACATAGATTGAGGCACAAACGTATTTAAATCCCCTTTGGAACACTGGGTGGAAAAAATTTTACTAGTTGGTAACTGTTATGAACGTAGTCAGTAAGGTCGGTATAGCCAAAATATGCTGGAACATACATGTGTGTAATACCTGTAAAATGTTTTTATAAAATCAATTTGCTTCAACTTGATGTGGCGATCAACATAGAATTGAGGACACTAAACGTATTAAATCCCCTTTGGAACACTGGGTTGGAAAAATTTTTTAACTAGTGTAATTTAAAAATGAACGATAGTCAGTTTACGATCGGTATAGCAAAAATATGTTGGACAATACATCGTGTAAATACCTGTAAAATGTTTTAAAAATCAGTTTTGCTTACAACTTGATGGGACGATCAACATAGATTTAGGAGGCACAAACTTATTTAAATCCCCTTTGGAACACTGGGTGTTAAAATTTTTAACTAGTGTGGGTGGAAAATGTTTTAACTAGTGTAACTGTTAAAACCTGAACGATAGTCAGTACATCGGTATAGCAAAATATGCTGGAACATACAATTGTGTAAATACCTGTAAAATGTTTTAAAAATCAATTTTGCTTACAACTTGATGTGGCGATCAACATAGATTTGAGGCACAAACGTATTTAAATCCCCTTTGGAACACTGGGTGGAAAAATTTTTAACTAGTGTAACTGTTAAAATGAACGATAGTCAGTACGTCGGTATAGCAAAATATGTTGGAACATACAATCGTGTAAATACCTGTAAAATGTTTTAAAAATCAGTTTTGCTTACAACTTGATGGGGCGATCAACATAGATTTAGGAAGCACAAACTTATTTAAATCCCCTTTGGAACACTGGGTGGAAACATTTTTAACTAGTGTAACTGTTGAAATGAACGATAGTCAGTACATCGGTATAGCAAAATATGTTGGAACATACAATTGTGTAAATACCTGTAAAATGTTTTAAAAATCAGTTTTGCTTACAAGCTGGTGTGGCGATCAACATAGATTTATGAGGCACAAACTTATTTAAATCCCCCTTGGAACACTGGGTGGAAAAACTTTTTAACTAGTGTAACTGTTAAAATGAACGATAGTCAGTACATCGGTATAGCAAAATATGTTGGAACATACAACTGTGTAAATACCTGTAAAATGTTTTAAAAATCAGTTTTGCTTACAACTTGATGTGGCGATCAACATAGATTTGAGGCACAAACTTATTTAAATCCCCTTTGGAACATTGGGTGGAAATTTTTTTAACTAGTTAAGTACTAAAACCTGTACGATAGTCAGTACATCCGTATGGTAAAATATGTTGGAACATACAATTATGAAAATACAGAAAGTAGTTTAACATGGTACCATTAGTCGCCAGTAGTTAATGGTATTGATGGAAAAATATGGCACATACAATTCTACAAATAATGTAATTTAACACAATCTAGATTTTTAACCATAAAATCTACCATAACCTAAATACGTATTTGAGGAAATCAGTGGAGAACTCACTTCTATAAATGCACATAATAAACAATATTAATTTTTCCTCGCCAAACTACTTAAAACCAAAATGATGGGCAGTGCTAAAAGGTGCAATAGATTAGAAAATACAAACTTCTAAATGCAGACACAATCTAATGTAACATACAATACAGATTTTTAACCATTAAACTATTAAAACCTATATAAGTAGTTCATGGTGGCTGATGAGACAAATCTGAAAACAGAAATTATCTAACTTAACTCACACAGTATAGAACTGTGAAAGTATTAAAACCAAAAATTGTGTTTGGAAGATCCAGAAACAATAATAACCAAAAATACTATTCTACAAATACTTTGTTGTAGACTGACAAGTCATATTTGGTTATTTTAATACAATTCAAAAACATAAATTTACTTTCATAACGCAAAATACAGAATGTACCGAAAATTGTCGAATTTCAATGCGATGACCTGGTAATTTTCCATGCATGCACTATTCATTTTAAATTCTGACAACTGCTTTACTCACAAAGAAACCGCAACATCACTAGAAAATCCATTATTACACGGCGATTTCGCTCGCCTCTGTATTACACTTCTGCTCATTACGGAATAACCTCAGACATTCTGGTAATTGCCCTTAATAACTTCCGTTTCATCGGAAACGTCAACATTACACGTTGCTTAAATCTATGTGGAAGTTCATAAAAACCTTAATCCTACGACGAAATCCAGTTGAAAACGGCCACATAATTAGTGTACTCCAACAGGTGTCGGGAAAAAACATACCAGAGCACCTGATGAAGTACAATAGACATGTGACAGATGGAGCTGCATCAAAAGTTATGGACCAAGTGTAAATCGCTGCATTACCGACCGCTACGCGCGCTACTTCAGGTACCTGACTGTACTGCACACAGTCGAGGCACCGAAGTAGCTCGCATAGCAACAGGCTACTTGATGTTGGTCCGCTGAACAAACGACGATCGCTGAAAGTTCGTTCGCTTCCTACGAAATACCTCACTATCACTTGTTACCAAATCCGCTCTTCCAACAGTTAACGTAACGGAAAGTTCGTTTTAAATATATTATTTATAAGTTTTTCACTACCTTAGAAAACCTTCAACCTTTATAATCACTAGGATTAACGAGTTTCGTTCGAAGGTGAAATTGAATTTAATTGAAAATTGCGGAGATCGGTTAGTAATTTCGTTCTTCAAGGACCAATAAAACAATTAGTGAATTCACCCGGTTTGCGGCTTTTGGAATCGAGTACAAGGATGGTGACGTAAGCATAGATGTCTGTAAACCTTGAAACAATTCGCAGCGGGCAGAGAACCGGCTGGTTGGTTCTATCACACCGGACGACTACCGGAAATGCTTATCTTCGCGATAAGACACCATAAAACTACAAATGTGGAATTCCCAGAATCACAACACTTTGCACCAGGAATTAACACCAAGTTATGCTTTAACCAGAATTATCTTTCCCTGAAACAGATAACTGCCGTTCCGCAAAATCACTGATCCAGTCGACCAACAAGTCCGAGCCGATCATTTAAATTAACACATAAAAGAGAAATTAACTCGATAAATGCCGTCTGAAGTATTTAATTTGGTTTAACATGCGGGTACTGCGTGTTTCACAACTTTACACAACACTAGCCATCTAGAAGTTCAACGACTAGAAAATTCACTGGATCTTGAAAAGTTCTTAGTCCCGAACCGACGGCACTATTTCGGAATATATAAAAATCGGTGTGCAAGTTCACACAGAAGCAACCTTCGCGAGGCAAAACCCGTCCACTAACTGACCACGCCGCAGCGCAAACTGAAGAAGCAACCGGCACAAAACAAAATAGGTGGGAAAAACCGGACACGCCAACCAATCAGACGTCTCGCCGTGTTCGATCCGCGCCGATGCCCTCCGAGCGGTCTCTTGCCGGGTGTAAATCCGGCTCGTCTGGGTCCTTCACCCAACTAACGGCCGCGACATGTGTGCGCTCTCTCCCCATATGCTCGCCGCCGCCACCTCTCTCTCTAGCACGTCTCTGAAATTTACAGTGCATTGCAAAAATGTTGGCCGCATTCTTTCCTGGAATTTGACGCATTCAAGACTAGTTAATACGTTGCGCTGTTTGTGGAAATGAAAATCTACCATGCAAATATTTTTGTTATTTAAGTCATTGCTGCTGATGCGCTGCTCGTCATTTGGATGACTCATGGAGCATACCCAGAAACTCGGAGGAAACATTTTATCATTGGATTGGATTAAATATCAATTGCTGTAAAATTAAATCTAAATAGAGAAAGCGAAGCAAAAATTAGTCATTGTTTTATTTTGGAATAAGTAACTTTTTTCCCAATTGATTAAACAGAAAAGTATGTTGCTGAATCATCGTTACAATAATTGTATTATTAAAACTTTTAATATTATTTTCGAATTGTTTTTGTCTTAGTTATAAGAAATTCACATTGATTTAATAATTTAAACAGTCCTTTGACGCGCATTTCGACGTTTGAAGCAAGCAAAAAGATGTATTAAACATAACAAATGAAGCGCATTCGTGTTGGAATTATTAATAATGTTATATTTAGGAATGAAATCTGATGTTCTGTTTTCTTACGTACTTTCTAGCACAAAATCATGTCTCGTTTTCCACGGAGAAACCTGAAGCGTCCATTTTGATATTATTTCATTAAATATAGATATTAAATGCTGTAAAGAAGCCCGAAAAACGAGTTATTATTTCCTTTTAAAGAACAAATTCGAGAAGGTAATTTTTTTTTATTACTCACTTTTTTATTTTTTTACATGTTCAATTTCGTCTACTTTCAAAGACAATCAGGTAAAAAATTAGCACATAAAGCATGGTTTACAATCAAAATTTATCTACATTGTGTTGGAATCATGATATTATTAATAGAGGTGATAAATATGTCGGTCTATTATTTGCAGTTTTCTGAACTTCGCCACTCCGCCTTTCAAAACATCTATTCGATCGTTTCTGGCACCTCTTTCGATCGTTCCACTCATTTTCATTCAATTAGTAAGTAAAACCAATCTACATAATCATTTCAGCGAACTAATATTGCTTTTATTTAGTCATTAAAATGAATGTCTATGAGTAACGCAAGAAACAGTTAAGAAATCCCATTTCTTTGTTATACTAAATAAAACTTTGAAAAACCCTTACCAACACGATATTTAAATCACCTAAATATGTATTTCGGCAAGTAAGCTGCCATCGTCAGTAGAAACTGGAACTAACTAAAACATCTTTGCTGCGGAATACCTCTAGTACTGACTATTACTACTGATATAGTAAAATATCTACTAGTTTCCAGCACAATTTCCACAAATACTTCTAAATTATACATTTTCTGTCTCACGAAATTATTATGTTCTTCCGCAACCAGAAACATTTATTACTTAAAAATATTTGTCTTCATCCATCTCTTAATAACCAGAGCAAATTCGGAAAATTAAATTGAAAAAAATTCCTAGTATACTGTACGTTTGCAATTTAATTTATAAGTAATCCGGCTTCCTACACTTAGATCAATACCACATTTTGTTTGTCGGAAACCCTAAAACACTCACAGGAAGTGAAACGAAAGATACATTAGTAGCTCTAATTTAATTTTCATGATTGGTATAAAAATGGAAAAAACTAAATACGCCCTTTGAATGTGCCATAAAAATTTCTGTCGAGACTAGAAGTGAATGTGCTTTTAAAGCAAAATATATCGGCCATTTTGTATAAGATCTGATTAAAATGTCAGAACGTGTATTCAAATTGTTTAGAAGCATAAATTCCATGATTTTTCCATATATTTCCAAAAATCGACAGAAAAAAGAAACACTTGGCAACAATGTTCATAAACCTCGAGAAGGGGTAATTCTAACCTCACATAAAATAAGATAGTTTTCTGCAAGGGGGAAAGCCATAAAAATGTCAAACATTAACATTAAACTATTTAGGACTATTGTAGAAAATTTCGCCTGTTGTTTAAGTCTATTATCAAAAGATTATTAAGGCTCCATTAAACAAACACCCAATCTAAATTCTGCCTACTTCAAACAATAGGAACGACAAGTAATTCTAAACAACATTTTGAAACTTAATTATCACCAAGTATTCGTTCAACAAACTGATAGATGGCAATTAAAATATTTGACCGATGACGTGTTGCAAACGACATTGTTTGTCAAAACTACATTTTATTTGAAATAACACTAACCAAGTGCGTTTCGAAATTGAAAACAATGCACCGAGATTACTCAAAATCCTACTTCAACCACGGAACGTGAGTAATTTGCCTGCCGTCATTAAAGCTGCTTCACTGCGAAAAAATGTTGTTTAGAAAAGTTGTTTGGGTTTAAATTTAAACATTTCCTTGGCCAGTCATTCTCGGGCACAAGTTAGTCATACCGTTTGGGGCTCAAAATTGCCTGGAAAATTGATTTTAGCCTTGCAGGTAGAAGGATTTAAATACAAAAGCGCAGCAAAAGTATTATGCCATGTAATACAATGGTAATACTTGATGGTTTATGGTTTTACCTGAAACTTGTCTCGACCAGTTTTTAAGAACGGGTAATTGTCCAAAGTTGCTTTGCACAAGCATTCAGGCCCCACTAAATCCACCCCCAGTGTCCCAAGGTCGTGGAAGTATTCCAACTGCCAAAAAATTTAAATTCAGAACAGAAATGTCGGTGGTAATATTTTCCATGGCACAATTAAACGTCGAACGTATACAGAATTGTTGATTTTGTGAGAAAAGGTTTTTTGAAGAAAAGCTTCCTTTGAAAACGTTTCGTACTTTAATGAGTCTTTTACATTTAATTAATTTTCCGACACAGGGGCGGCTTAATAAGCAGTTGCCACTGCGATATGTTTCCTACATTGATCTGGGAAATAACAAACACTGTGTCAAATATTTATAAGATATATTTCATTCCGTTTTTGTAGAATGTCCTAATACTTCAAACGAGCGACAGTAGGATTTGTAAAATCCTAGTTACAAGGGCTTGGATTTACGTAAAATTTTGACGGAAGACAGAAAAAATGTAGAAAACAATACCCTCCAGCAACTATCCAAAATAATCAAAATTATAGACTTCGGTTCTAGTTTGTAATGTTTCGATTTAGAAATAAAATACAACATAATTGCGTTACCTTAAACTATTACAATTGTTTTAGATTTTTTTCAAGCCTACTAACAAATAATAAATAAATCAAGCAATGAAATGAAAGTTATATCTGGCAGAGAAGAGAAAATATTCTGGTTTATGACTTTCTGGAACTAAGATGGTAGTGGTTTTTAATACCTCATTCTTGTTAATATAGCGAATAAAAATATTGACGCATAATCATGACAATAAATCTACTTGGTGGTTAGAAAAGATTGACAGACTTATCGATATTTACTCTGACTAAGTCCATAAGAAATTTGATAACTAATAGCAATAGTGTAGTTATTCTTATCAGCCCGTTATTGTAAAACATCCTGTATCAAATTACATAATTCAAAAAAGACAATTTTATTTCAGATATTTTTTTGGGTAAACGTATTTTCTAGATCTAAATTTATAGTTTTGAAATTCACAACTGCAACACAAATTTAAGAAAATATAATTATTTTAAAACATGGAATTTCCCCTGTATATTTTTTTCTTGCATACTTTTAAATAAATTTGATAGTTTCTGAAACAGTATAGGAACTACAGAAATATTCAGAATAGATTTTTATATTAAATTTAAGTTCCCTGGCTATTTTCCGTGCATCCTTCCTTCTAGATTCTAAAATTGTAATAGTTTTACAGCTATTTGAAATCAATGCTTAATAAACTTGAATTCCCTCCCTGCGTTTGTTGCATATAATATTTACTTGCTATTTTTCGTAATTCTAATGTATTAAACCGACTACACACGTAACTGCATACTTGAACAATATGCTTGTACAAGTATGCATGACAGCCATATCTATAGCCTCCACACGGCACAAATATACTTGAATGGTGCCAATTTACATTTGAACCATGTCTACCATCGCTATGCGCTTGTTTTAACTGCTTTCATTGTAGTTCTCAAAAAATCAACCGTAAAACGTAGCTTGTGATATACAGACCGGCCAAAGAAAAGGAAAAGTACTAACACACTAATCTTTTAAATGAATTGACAATACACTCTCATGATTGGCATAATTACTCGCGACTGGAGGAAAATGCCTACCTATTTGAAACTTTTATAACATGGCACTCATTTAATTAGAAAGCAGGACACCATCACGAGAGAGGCTATAATCCCACAAAAAAAGCTTAACAGCAACCTTGGGATTTCTTGCAACGGGAAGAACGTTTCAACTATAATTTCACCACAAGCATTAAGTTACATAGTTCCTGAAACATGCTCGCGACTGATTCAGACTTGCACAAGTCTGTGATTCTACTACACACCTTCAGTTATACCTGCGCAAGCACGACATGTGCAAGTATACAATATAGAAATTGTAACATTTTCATGTCTCTTGTACAATCAAAATATTCTTGTAATATTATATACACCCTCATGTATATTTGTACAATAAATATGTGCAAGCATACCGTTCAAGTAAGCAGTTACGTGCGTAGGCGGCTTTAGATTACCCCAGTATGATTTCTAAATCAGCAAAGACAATTTAAGTTCTGAATCGCCAATTATAACTAATAGTGTTGTTTAGATTCGGGATTGGCCCTAATTAAATTTTTTACCTATAAATACCTCAAAAAGACTAGTTTTGTAAATTAATGATTAATGATTAATGATTCCCTTACAAGTCTAATACATGCAACACATTTACTTAATACTCTGTATGGAAGTAGATTGTAAATTTGCAAACTGTCAATAAAAAAAAAGAAATTTATGGTAATTACAAAATTACCATTTATTGTGTAAATTCCATTTCTACATTATCTCCAAGTTTTATTTCGTTCACTACAATTTTTTATCAAGACACTGTACAAACTGTGTCTATTTAAGTGCCCAGAGACACTTCAATTTACACTATTAGAACAGCAATAAAATATCACAATCTGAGAGCACTAACCTATTATAGCATCCGCTGAAAATAGCAAGTCACCCACTTTAAAAGGAAATATCACTGTTCAAAAATCATCCTGTACGGGCATAGAGAAAAGACGATATTAGTTTTTAAATGAATTGCGCAATATTTGGTTACAATGTCCGTCAATAACATGCGTTGTGATACAACCTAAAAGCTAAAGAAATGTATAATTTCCATACCAGGGCTATAAAAAAATAAATCGAAAACTGTCCTCCAGATGTTCCCATTTAGACTTTCAATAATGTAACTCTTGAAAACGCAAAAGCGAAAGTGACTAAACATATGGGAAAGTTTTATTATTCACGTCTCACAGGAAATACTATTCTTAGAACAAAAAACCGCTGCGTTACCTATGTATGTATACCCAACCAAGCACAATTAATTTAAAAGTGTACGTACAGAAATATTTGTAGGTAAACTTTAAAATACTTTTAACTTGCCACTCCTTATTAAACAGGAAAAACTTGAATAGTTTTGCGACATTCATTTTTAATTAAAAACTGTGCATTACTTCTAACAAATGAATTTAACGTGGATTAAAAAAAAAACATCTTTTATTATTAAAAGGGCGTTTACCTTAAATAATGCATTTACAACGATTTTTTGACCACCTAAATCTTCAAACCGGAACACCAGTATTTTAAGGAAATCTAAGAAAAGGTAAAGAAAGGTTGTTCAATTCAATTTTTGAACATCAATGTATATCTAACAAATCGAGGTCATGATAAATTGTTTTATGGTATGAATAATTACTAAAGGCAAAAAAGTGTAGCTTTGATAATCAATAAAAGAATATGGTCGGTGATTCCGAGGGCCAAGACCTATGTTCTGCAGAATGAGCAGAGCGACGTGGTAAGCACAGCGCATCTCACACCCGCAATGGACTTTTTCGCTCAAAAGGAACTCAGTATTCAATTTGCAGACGACCATATAGGCCATCCACGATGCATCAGACTGCCATATAGACTACTACCAATAAAATGAGCTTCAACTATACTCCTTCGGCAAGTGTAATCAATTTCGAAAATATATAGAAATACAAATTGTAATTATTTATTAATCAGAACGTTTTCTTTAATCTTAACCTCCTACATACTCAAACTAAACACCCTTTATACAGGCATAACTATGGGAAAAGTTCAATAAATCTTCCATTAACATTTATATATTCTTTTTGCTATTCGTTTTCACCACGATGTCAATTATTTTCTCATGATTAAATATTATATTTCTGTCAATTTTCTATCAGAAATTGTGCTTGATATTCACACACAATTTTCGTCTTCAATAATTTTCTTTTTTCATTTTTCATTAAAAACTTGTTTGGTACAAAAAAAGTTTTAAATCTTATTTTTATACCAAAAAAATAAGGTATTTCTCCATCAACCCATGTGTTATGTAACATTTCCATTACATCTTGAACTCATATGGGACTCCCCTTGTGAACCAGCAGAAAAATAATTTCTACCATTAAAAATATTTGTTTCGCTTCATATATAATTTTTTCGGTTCATAAATAATCTTTTCTGCAATATGTATAGTATACAGGATGTTAATGAATTGTAGGGACAAACTTCTAGGACTTAAAGTATACATGAAAACAAACATTTTTTGTTAATAAATGTATGATCAAAAGTGTTTCTTTTCAGGGATAGAGATTCTCCAAGATTCTTTAACAAGTGCCTCTTTAAAAAGTGGGAAAGAGGGCTTTATTTAACCTGTATTAATTTCCGTCGTTATGGAAACAAATAGTAGGTAGTAAATTGAGTTGCCTACATTTAGGCGCTTCCTAAAGAATCTTTGAGAAGCTCTATCCCTGAAAGGAAACACTTTTGACCATACACTTATTAACAAAAAATTTTTGTTTTCATGTATACTTTAAGCCCTAGGAGTTTGACTCTGCAATTCATTAACACCCTGTATACCATATATATTAAATATAGATTTTACCATAAAATTAGTGTCTATACAAAAAAATATTTTGTCAGATTTAGCACACCGGAAGGACATATTGTCTAGGTTAAAAAATACTTTTAAAAATTGTTTTTGTATCTGAAAAAATTCTTTTTTTTTAAATAGGTATAAAAACTCATTTCAGGAATGGAAGTTATATAATAATTAGTAGGATACAAATTTGTGTAGATCCAACAATGTTAACTTGTTGACCCGAATCTAATACGATTGACGTAATGCTAAATTCGCCACTAACAATGTGGATCATTCCACTGATTTTTTTATAATGCATTGTTATATTTTTTAATTATTATTAAACATAGAAAAATTTAACTAACTAATCGAACTATTGTCGTGAGTATAGTCGTCGGCTAACGAGATTGCATGAGGGGGCTGGAGTAAGGGGATTGCATTCTTACAACGAAACGTAATAGTAAACAGTCTACTACCTGCTCTGAAAACATTATTACAGCTTGACGCTTGCCATATCGCGTACTGTTGTTATCATTTTTGAATGTTTTTATACAGAATAGCATCGCAACGATTCCTATATCAAGAGCCTAATTTTCCGGCAACGACGCCTTTAACTGCATTACTCGATCATGCACGCTCGTTAGCCGAAAACTTATAGCAAGGGTACGTACGTAGCGGACACAATCAAAAGTACGAAGTTATGCATATACCAATCCGAGAAGTTGGCGTTACACCATGTGCCTGTCTCCAGAACATAACCTCAAATATGAAAATTATCTGATTTTCTTGCTTACGCGCTGTTGGTATGGTTAACCGTAGGGTAAATTCTCGAAACTACAGCCTCTTTATTTTTTCCAGAAAGTATACAAAAACCCGTTTCGATTATTATTAAAAAATACTGTAAGTAAATAATTTTATTTATCCGTTTTACAAAAAACATTAAGTTGAAGTCTACTCACTGATAAAGGTGCTTTCATGGCAACATTCCAAATGTTTTCGTTCTCCTGATCAAGGGGTTTGAACAAACTATAAAGTTTATGATCAGCAAAATTTAATGGAAAGTCCCATTCAATAAAACAACAATAATTGAAATAAAATCGCGAATCTAACCTTTGTTGTAACTCTCGATTTTGTATATTCATGTTATAATATGATTTATCTTCGATGCAATTACACGCAAAAACTGAAGCATATATGCAAGAAGTTAAACAGAAAGCCAGTCCCATCAAGGCTGTAACAATTATGTGGACGATTGGTGATTTAACAAGCCAAGTACATACACAGCTAGCAGTATTCTCATTGGTTTTGCTAACGTGCAACATCCTGCTATCCTTGCAACTTCTTTTGTAGTCTTAAAAAGGAAATACGGGTCAAACAGTGTCCATCTAGAGCAGTGTGTTAACAGTGGTTAAATCATTTAAGAATGCGACTTACACCGCAAGTAATCTACAGAAAAACTTGTCCATTCAACAGATCATGAAGATGTCACGCTTCAAACTCGCATAAAAACCAATTGCGCCAATAAATTTATGCAATATCGATAAATGGGCTGTTTCAATGTGGCTTTGCCTAAAAAAGGTGCACGTCGTTTTAAGACCGTTTAAAATACATCGGCTACAACTTTCAATTTAGCCAAATTAGGAGAAATGTAGGAATTAGCAATAACATCTACAAGGTTAAGAATTGAGAATTGCTTTAATATGCCGGACGTCAATCAAAACATGACCACCCTTAATTCGGTTTAATTTGCTAATAGAAGTAAACAGTTTTAGAGGTTATTATATATATACCTACGCGTGTATTAAAAGACATAAACAGATCTTAATTTTCACATCTGGTTTCGCAAGAAACAATATCGAGCTTCTCATTATAAATGGAACATTACATTATGATTTATTTTGATACTTCATTTTATCCTCAACAAAGCAAATTTAATTAAAGAACATTTTTTAATGTTTTCACAGAAAATTTCTGCTAAAGTTCTACTAAATAAACATCAAAAACCTTCCCGCAGGATCATTAAGACTTACGCCATCCGTCCCATACTGATGTAAATTTATTGCATTATTACGGGACGAATGATGTTATTCTAAACCGTAAAAGTTTTGAATTTGTTATTCGAAAAACCCTGCAGATGTTCGAGTCATTTATAAATTAATGTTAGATTTAAATCTCTTACATACACAAAAGTGGAATGAAGAAATAAGAGAGATGTTAGATCAGGAGGCAATACTGAAGAAGATACAAAAGAGAGAAAACGACATATTAAGGATGGATCCACAGGACAGAAAAGTACTGGAAGCAAGAACATTAAAGAAAAGTCGAAGACCTAGGAAATCCTGGATGACACAGATAGTAGATGAGAAGACTAACGGGAAGACACCAATGAAATGAAATAACTACCAAGAAACAGGAAAGAATGTAAGAAATAGGTTAAAGATGTCAGATAGTCCTAAATCCGACGCCAAAAGGTAAAAGGATACGAGAAAAAAAAGAAGACATACCAGATGTTAAATTTAAAATTAGTATATGATTATGTCCTTAATACACTTTTAAATTGTAATCGCTTTATTTGCTTCAATTAAGAATTGGGGCCGTCCCCCAGTTGACACCCAGTATGATGACTTCAATTACGAGATGCCTTGTATATTTAAAACCTGTATTCTGATTAGTTTATCTACTGGTTTATCAATGCAACACCAACACCAATCGTTAGTTAGAAGTAATTAAAAAAAACCAAAACCACGACACGTATTTTCTTCGAACTTATATCGTCGGAATGATTTTTCCCGGAGAAAGTATTTCCCCGGAACTGCATTCCTTCTCGAGAAGCAATGAGAACCTACAGTTCTTGGAAATCGCACGTACTGTTCAAAACAAATTCTCGCATAGTTGCAAACCTGTTAAATTCCACTCTTTGTTATTTCGGAAAAATTTCCTTCCACAATAATGCTGTTTAATTCTGTTCAGGTACAATGAAGATGGAAGATTTCTAGAATACTGCAACCCAGAATAACATTCAAACGAAGGCATTTAAGTTTTCGAATAAGATATTAAAATGTAGATGTCATAGAATAGTTTGTAAGCTTCTGGGAACACAATGAATCCTCTTTAGTAGTCATTATTAACAATTGCTTCAACACTGTCTTGTAATTAGTCTAAATAAAAGGTTTAAGCGTACACAGTAAACAGTATTACGTGTTGCTTTCCCCAGTTCTTTTTGGGTGAAATTGTCTATTCATTGTCTTAGACAGTCATACAATAAAAACCAAACCATCAATACCAGATCCACAAGTGAACGTCAGAAATTTAACTGAGACTCAAACCAACAGATGAGAGCTAAAGGTTGTTTTTTAAACAGACCACCCTACATGTACGGTGATCTCTGATAAGCCAAATAAGCTCTGAAATGACACAACATAAGTACCCCTTTATTCAACAAATAGCGCTCCAATTGCCAGCAAGTGAAATCGATGTACTTGGCACGAAATACATTTTTTTCATTGCAGTAACATGGCATTTTTCCATTGTAATTATTTAAACCAAAAAGACACAACAATGATAAGTGTAGGGGTTACAGCAACTACTTGCCGACAACAACTTTCAAGTGTTATCAAACATGTGATTCATGGCAACCAGATCGATTGAATTAGTCAGCTATTGTAGTGTTATTTGTTGAATAAAGAGGTGTACTTACATGGTATTGTTATAAAGCTAATTTGTTACTTATCAGTAATCGCCAAAACATACACAGTATTCTAATTAATTAAGCACTACTTATAGGTGTTATTTGTTTACTTGATTATCCTGTGTTGTAGATAAAAGGCTACCAAAAATGCGTAGGCAAGAACAGCAAAATAATTTAATGCAACTAATACCAAAGTTATGGACAACTAAACTATTGAAGAAGTTTCACTAGAATAGACCATAGCTCGGTAGCAAATAGTTTTGGGAAACGTGTTTGAATGCATTTTCACCATTTATCACCAATAGACGTTTGGTTCTCTGTTCCGTGCTTCTCCTGAGCACTAAGCTACAAACACAGAAGGCCTACAGTATAGCGTCGATTCCGATAGACAGAAATACCACCAATGTTAAGATATACAAGATCCACGGTTGCCAAAGCCGGATTGGGAAACTGTGGAGCGGGTTGCAGTACTGTATTTTTATTTCGCTGCTATTTTGGCAACATCCAAGTTCAGAACCAGGCGTTAACAAACCGAATATTTTACCAACTGAGCAATTAGTAAAGCATTGGAAATCAAATTTTACTTAATTCTATATATCCAATTTCCTTCGATGAAACTGAATTAACTAAAAATCACAATTATTCAGCTGGTAACAACGAAAGAGCACCGACGAATAATCAAGATGAGGAGAAATTAAAGAGAAAAACGCGAATAAAGCAATAAACCAAAAAAAAAACATTTTAAGTAAAATGAAACTGGAAGAACCTGTCGTAGCAATGTTTTCTGATGACCGGGCAATATTTCAACCAAAAATTGGGCTTACGCTTTTTGTTACTTTTTGTCAGCTGCTCAAGCGAAGGGCAAGTAATAAATCAGATTATACCCCTAAGGTGTTCATAATTGCTTTGTAACGCCTTCTGTGTATTTTTGAAATGGGGCAATTTAGTAATTAAAAGAAAATAGTAGTGGCTACCGCCCTCAAACCAAATTTCCATCAAGATAAGCTTAGAAATCTTTTGGAGAATGATATTTACAGCGCCAGCAAATAGCCCTTAGCACAAATAAATAAATATTTTATGCCTGTAATTCTATATGGTTTTTCCGAAATACAATTTCCACAGTTAAAGTCACAGAAAGACAGATATTACTTCAGGTAATTTGGTTAAATATTAAAATATGGCAATTTTCCCCTTTCGAATAGCAAGGTACGGTTTGCTATACAATGCAAAAAAGAATTAATTGCGAACGACTATAAAACAGAAACTTGCGTCTTAGTTCCGTTAGACGTACTTTCTAATCGCACTGTACTTGTTTTTTTACACTTTTGAAATATTTAACAATATCTAGTATGTCCTTCCAGAGGCAACTGAATATACAATAACAATAACAGCGTTCTGTTACTATGAAACAGAAAAAGTGCAGTTGTTTTCTCTACCCTCATTATAACAAGTGTTTTGGTCTGTTAAGCAACATAGCTCAGACAGTTTGTAACCTTTAATATGATTGATTACTTGGCGATTATCACAGTAAAACATGCAATGACTAATAATAATAATAATAATAATAATTGCCTTTTATTGGAATGATAAGTATGTATTACATACATCCATACAACTTTTAATTTTTTTATTTATATGAACTACCAGTAGCATAGTAAAGGTTGCATGTTCATTCCAAAGGGGCGAAGTTCAGATAACTGCTAGTGTATAACTAGCAGAGATCTGCTCTTCCACTTAACCCCGTATTCATTATTTTTTTTTGATATAATAAGGCACTATAGCTCAATTATAATTTTAAGGTAAGCATAGTACTAGATGTTTAGAACTAATCCATTAACCGAAACAGAGCAAAATGGAATAAAACAACAATAAATTTATAAGTAAAGTGGGTAATTAATTTGTGTTAGTTTGATTTTGATTTGCAAGTAAGATTTGTTGGTATTGTAATTTAAACTTATTTGGAGACAGTCGTTTTAAATATTCTGGCAGAGGATTATAAATCTTTGCTATATTGTATGAAAAGGATCTTTCATATAAAGCAGTTTTATGAAACGGAGGTGTTATCATATACTTATTACGTACATTAATATTATGAATATCCGATCTAAACTGTATCTTCTTGTAAAGATAAGCTGGTGATTTAGTAGTAATAATTTTATGATATAAACTCGCGGAATGCAATAACCTTCTGTTTGACATATGCAACCAACTAATATCAGCTAATTTGTGGGAGATGTGTTCGTGTCTTGATATACCAAAAATTAAGCGTAAACAAGAGTTTTGCATGCGCTGAATTCTCTTAATGTCAGTACTATCCAGGCAAGGTCCGTACACTATATCGCAGTAATTGAATTGAGACAGAACCAGGGACTCGCATAGCACAGTTTTAATTTTTTGGTTTAAGGAGAATCTGTTTTGAAATATAACTTTGAGATTCAGGTATGCTTTACGCAAGATATTAGAAATGTGTTCCCTAAACCTAAG